>JAQHUG010000270.1:1532454-1555363 GCA_028555095.1 Dicrostonyx torquatus | reverse complement strand
ATCTCTTCTGAATGTATTGACTATTTGGGAACTTAATCTATATGGATGCACATATTCTTAGACCGAGATGGAGGGGGGAGGGCCTTGGGCTCCCCATAGGACAGGGTATCCTGCACCAACTTAAGGAATCAGGGGGAGGGCGGTAGGGTAGTGGGGGAGCGGGAGGGCCGGGAACAAGGGGAGTAAATGTGAATTTTTCTTTTAACAATAAAAAAAAGGAAAAAAAAAGATGAAGCCACACAATATTTTAAAAAGTTTATCAGATTGGTATTTTTCTCTGCAAAACAACAAAAAATGTTAGTTGTTTCCTTTCCATGACTATTAAAACCCACAGATGAGTCCAAGACAAGTATTCTGAGAGGGCCATGGGCCACGTTCTCAGCCTGCATTTCACAGGAATGGCAGTGTCACTGAGATTTTGGCTGACTGGAAGGCTGCATAAACCAACTTTTGATTTTAATTTCATAATTGGATATATATTCTGAAATACCAGATATTCAAATGTAGAAAAACTCAGCACAGAATAAGTCACAAAATCATGGTTTTACCCATGAAATATTTTAAAGATAGCTGTTCATTTTTCTTCTTGTATTCCCTTTTACACGAATGTTAAATCAAAGTTCTCATGCTTCAAATGAAATAATTTATACACAGCTTCACACAGCTTGGCTTTTGGATGAAAAACATGAAAGATTTTCTATGGGCTTATAAGATAATGGACATTTTCCATGAAGACATGTTGTGAATTTGTCAGTATTTTTTAAAATTTTCAACAATTCTACTGATCATAAATGCAGTTTACCCTCATTCAACTAATAATCCCTAGCAGAGGCACAGCCTGCATTCAAGATTCTTTCTGATGAATAGAGTGGTACACAGCTGTTTCTTTGTCAAGACAAGGGACATGATGCATGGGAGAGATATACAGTGAATGAAGCAAATTAAATTTATTTACATTGTGTAAAATAATTATTTAACAATAGAAAGATAAAGTCAAGTAGACAAGTAGGTTTTCAGGAATAGAAAATCAGATTAAAATGGCACATTCTAAATACAGGAAAATACACATGTGCTAAAGAAATAATTACTGTGATTGTCTTTTCAGAACCATGGAAGACAAGAAAAGGCAGATTCAAGTCAATCTTTGCTTGATGAGGGAAGAGAGCTGGTACAGACAGAAGGGAGTGTGCCCAAGAGAGCAAGCGAGGAGTAAACAAGCTCAACTAGGAGACTGTGTGACCACGGAGGACTGAAGACACATTTGGAAGTATAGGTCAACAATTAACCACCAAAATATTAGAAAAGATTCTGATTACTGGATTCTGAAGGCATTGGATAAACTATTCTTTAATGAGGCTTTGGGATGTCTTATCACTCAAAGGTTCTTGTTGTCAAGACTGATGACCCAACTTCCACTGATCCCTGTGTCCCACATGGAAGAAGAAGGAAGAAAACTAACTCTTCTACGTTTTTCCCACCACCACATGCATGCTATAGTATATACACAGAAACATGAACATACATCAACATACAAAAACACATACACTTATATACAAGCTAATAAATAGAGAGGAAAATAGAATATTTTGAGAAGAGGTGAAGTTATCTTTTGACAACAATGAAGTGATCTCCCCACAAAGGATTCCTTCACTGGTAATGAATTTTTGTTGTTGTTGTTTTTACATATTATTTTACATTAGCAGAATCAAGGACTCAAAAGTAGATCAGTTTTGCAAAGCAGACACTCTGGGGTTTCACTCACACATATCTATGACTTATCCTAATCCATTTTCACAGAGTGGCCTTCTATAGCATTATAATGCTAATTATAAATCACACTGAACACAAGAGACATTTCTGTACCTGCCTGTGTCAATAATCCCCTGAAACTTAAGTTTAAAGTCATTTTATTTTCTTGTTTACAGAATCATGTCTCACAAGAAAGCACATGTTGTCTACCTAGAATAAACCATCCTCAGTCATGACTGACAAAATTTCAGTAGCCTTTAGGTCACACTCTTTCTGGACCTTTGTGGGATGCTCTGTACGCAGTTCTATAAATGAGTCGTTTAACCTTCTTACCATTTAAAGATAGGAATAAATTGTTCCCTGGACTATTTCCCCTACTGAAACATCTGTTGGTGAGATAATGTCTACAAAACTGAGAGGATGTCTCACCAAAGAGCAATTTGCTGCATTTTTTTGACCCTAAACCTAAAATGAAACAAGTTGGAAAAAGAGATGGGGGAGGAAGTCATATGTCTGGGGCTTCACAGAGATGGGTGATGAATGACGAGGTTTATGATTTTGCACAGATGAGGGCAGAGCAATGGTCTATGATTTAACAGAGAAGCCGGATGGAAGCTGACATTTTTGAGTTCACAGAGGTGGGGATGCAAGAAGTCTATGACTTCACAGTGATAGGAGATAGTAGCAGAGATCTATGACTTTACAGAAATATGGGAATAGAAACAGAAGTTCATGACATTAAAGTGTGAAACAATCCCACACCAGTTTGAAATTATTATTAAAAGGGTTATTTATTTGAGGGGGTAAAACTTACAGAATGCTGTACTAGATAACAGCCAGGAAAGGAGTCTAGTCACCGGAACTGAAGTCCCAAGCAAGAGAGAGAGGAGGGCTGTAGCTGCTTTTAAAAGTGAAAGAGACCTCAGGCCAGTGGGCTGCTATCTCAAAGACTATTGGCTGAAGGAGCAGAAGGAGCTCCTGCAGCATGACATCACAGAGAGGGTGGATTAAAGCAGAACTATATATCTTCATAGATATGGGGATAGAAGATAAGTCTATGATTTCACAAAGATGAGGATGGAGGCAGATGTTTGTATCTTTGCAGAGATGGGGGAATAGAAGTCTATGATGTCACAGAGATGGGGGTGGAAGAAGTCGATGACTTTACAGAGAAGGAGGTGGAAAAAGTTGGTGACCGCACAGAGACAGGGCTGGAAGAAGTCTATAACTTCACAGAGATAGGGTTGAAAAAAGTCGATGACTTCACAGAGATTGGGAAGAAGAAGTCTATGACTTCACAGAGATAGGGGTGGAAGAAATCTATGACTTCACAGAGATGGGGAAGAAGAAGTCTACGACTTCACAGAGATGGGGGTGGAAGAAATCTATGACTTCACAGAGATGGGGGAGGAAGAAGTCACTGACTTCATAGAAATGGGGAAGAAGAAGTCTATGACCTCACAGAAATAGTAATGAAAGAAGTCTGACTTCACAGAGAGAGGGGACTGCATGCAGACGTTTGTGACTTCACTGAGATGATGATGAAGGCTGAGTTTGTGATTTCACAAAGGAAGGGGATAGAAGCAAATGTCTAACCTCACAGAGTAAGTTTTTGAAGGGACATTTCTTGCCTACAGAAGGGTTTCTGCTGCTTTGTGATGTCACAACAGTTGAAGAGTCTTGTCTCTCTTTCATGTAATTTTTATGATAATAAATAATTTTAATTGACTTCAAAGTCACACAGAAATCTAAAGAATGCCCAAAAGATTTCCAAGGTAGATAACAAATGAACCAAATTGCTTGAAGAATTTAACTTCTTTTTCTTTGTGAGTGGTGACAGTGTTTACAAATGGCATCAAGGTACAAATCCCTATTCCATTATAGAATTCTCTAACAAGTCTAATCACTACACAAAGCAAATGAGTGTCCTGAAACTTTAAAAAGCAAGTTGAAAATATATGTAGAGACTAGCTAGAAAATATTTGCTTCCATAATGAGATTTCTCAATGAAATGGCATCACGGAAATCAAATCTGATGGTAGAGATGCTTCGTATGGACACTTTCCATATTTCTCTCCCATTCTTTTTTCATTGCCTACATCTATTGCCTTCTGGAAGGGGACTTTCTTCATCCCATACTTGAGCTTATTGACCCAGCTCTAGCTCTTCTGAAACAAGAGTGAATGGGAGATTTTCTCTTGCTCCCCTCAGCTTAGTGTGTTGGCTCAGCAGCAAACCCATACATGTCTACTTCATCCGGTGTGTTAAGCTTAGCTTCATGTAGTAACCTCATAGCAAAGGAAAATAAATACTTATTTCTTCTCTAGAGGATGTGCCAATCAGAACAGTAAGATGGAAAGATTAGAAACTTTCAGTCACTAAATACAGCTTTCAGGGACTTGGTAATACCTTCTTGCTTTTTCTAAAGGGCAGAGTGTTTTCATTGTGCTGATTTAGCAACCTAAGGTTTCTTGTGCTTTCATGCTTCATCAACCCATATTTTCAATACAAAAAAAAGAGTTTAATCACATTCATACAGCCTTGGTTTCTTGTTGCCTTCTTAGAAAATTTCCATAAAATTATGGATTAAAGCAACCCAAATTCATAACCTGGCTGCTTTGACAGTCTGGCTGGAGTCCCACTAGTTTACAATTTCCATTTCTTAGGGACTGTTTATTTCTGCACTCTCTGGCAGGGAACTTATTTCCTTCTGTTTCAAGATGCCAAGTGTCCCAGGTCTTGGCTTCTGAAGACCTTCCTTTATCTAAAAGGCAGATCCTTGTTTCTCTCAGACAATCTTCTAACTATTCTCTTAATGAAAATGTTTAAGTTGAGAACAATATATGAAAGAAGATTCTTTCAATTTTTAGGAAATCGTACCTTTAATGTATCTTTGCTCTTTAAAATACTGTATCTGTTGGATCTGGAGACTAAAACACAGACATTGGTGTGACCCATCAGTCTACTTATCTCCTTAACCTTGGGAATTTCCTATTCTTAATATTGGTGATTTTGTGAGTGAGGTACACACTTGATATCCTGTTGACAGTGACTCAGGAATATTCCCTTTCTTCTCCTGAACTTTTTCCTCATTGTGCCTTCTCACATCCCTTATCTGATTAACTCATTCAGAAGTCTCATTTATCCCTTTACATAATTCAAAATCATCCACTTTTCATTATAGACAGTTTAACTTTTCAAAATTTTGCTTTATTTGTACATATGGAAAACTTCAGTTAAGCACAGACCACAACACTTTGTCCTACTTACATAAAGAATACGTTTAATATTTAACTGAATGTACTAAATTAACATAGACACTGGAGGCAGTCTGAAGTAGGCACCAAAGTATACTAAACTGAAAAATTCTAGCCTACCCATGAAAAGGTGAAGTGACATGCCAGCAACTGTGATTTTCTGAATGATACTTTCTCCACATGGATGTAAATATGATATGTCTGATCTGGATGTTTAAATTAAGAGAAATTTATAGATTATATTTCACATTATAAAGGATGCAATGTATTCTTAACCCAACACTCAGATTAAGGATTCAATGAAAATATCTGCTATACTTACAGTGACTAAAATGTTGTTTTCTATATAAAAATGCATGTCCCTGTTAGTCAACTAAACAGAGAACAAAACAGTGTTTCAAGTTTCCCTAGCATGGAATTTTAAAACTTGTGATTAATCTGCTCATGTACTGTATTTATTAACTCACAGTTTTCCCTCACTTATCTTCCATGAGTATCAATCCAGGGAACACTACAACCTCCAATCATTGATTCACATTTCCAAGAAATGAACTTTTTAAACTCTGTGCTTTTGTGTGTCATATTTCCATGCATGTATAATGTAGAAGAACTCAATTTCTGAATCATATTTACCTTTTAGCTCCAACCTAAGGGTCAATTGGTCCCTATTTCTTCTACCAGGGTATGTAAATCTCCTCTAGGTTTGCAGAGTACACCTGTTCCTGCAATGTGGTTTCCCACAGAACTGCTGCTCAGTCAATGCTTGAAACTAATGCTAACTTCCTTCTAATTTTCTACTTCCTGGAGGGTACAATGATTATTCAATATTAAGCTTTATACACTGAATCATGTTGTTTTGAGAATGTTTCTTATTTTGATAGTCTATTATCTTTAATACTGTAAAATATCTTTGCACAAAAAATCATACTTTGTACAATCTAATGGAAAATGTAATTACTCAAGGATGGAATGATATCTTCATGTTTTACAGACATGTTTTCAAAATAATCAATGTTCAGTAGAGACAAAAGTAATTAATAAAGCCAAAATTTCTTATCAGTTTCCAGTGCGGTAAGTCATAGATTTCACATCTTGCACCAGTGTCTGATGAATTGTAGTGGTTGTCAAATGCTTTTCTGAGTATCTATGCTGTCTCAAATTCCTCATGCATACAACCCCCAATACACAAGAGATTCCATTTATTGTCACTGAAAACCTTGGAGACACATCATCCTCTCTTTTATTGTAACGAATAGAATTTTTGTACAAAGAAAAAATGCCATTTTTATATTGTAGCAATATCCTGGCAGATATTATAACTGATATATATTTTTCTCTAGCATATTAGTTCATATTTGTTCATGTGACTTTCTCTATGGCTGCACATAAGACACTAAGATTATAGGAGCACAGCTGCTCACTTTAATCATGGAAATACTTACTACATAGTTGTACTGTCTAAATAACAAATTTGTGCTCTGGAATAACCTTTTTGAATAATGTGATGACTTGTCATTTAGATTGATTTAATGAAAAGTTGATTGTGCCATGTAGGAATTAAAGTCAGGACAATCAAACTAGGAGAGTGATTGGAAGAAGAGGGACAGAGATGGAGGAGTTGCCTGTAGATGCAGAGAGAGCAAGATGGGCATGCTGTATTGAGAAAAGTTACCAAGTCATGTAGAAAATCATAGATAAGAATGTTGATTAGTTGAAGTGTAACAGTAAGCTAGTAGTAAGTCTGAGCTCTCAGCTTATCATTTATAATTTATATAAAGTCTGCAAGCCAGTTCTTTGGAAAGTGACTACTGTTTGGGAACAGGCAACAGGGGCAGGAAAACTCCAACTACAAATGACTCCAAATGTGGGTTGTAGATCCGATTAGACCTAAAGTCTTATAAGATAAAAAAAAAAGTTTAGAGAGGAAAAAACACACAAAAATCAAGGTAGACACAGATTTTTGTCTCACAGTCTCATGCCTGCCACAATGCTGAGATACATCTCCTGATAGCTTCCTGTGAGATGGACCTGGCTGCCAAACACCATGAGCTAAGAAGTGTGGCAGGTTTCTGCAATTATCTCATCCAGGTCACAGTACAGAGAGACTTCTCTTAGCCACTGCCTATGGACTTAAGCTACACAGTGCATGACAAGCTTAGGTTTCTTGCTCGTGAAGACAGAAAAGTTTACAGATATGCAGTAAAAAAAGAATCTGAGAAAGAAAAAACTCTGAACAGGTTACAATGTGTTTAAAAATATAGAGGGACTTGTAAGACAAAGGAAAAAGAGTAGAAAAAGTCCTTAGAAAAGGAATAGAATAATAAAGATAACACCTGTGTAGATGGAAAATACACAGAATTTGGATTCTGTATATTATTGTGTTGTCTTTGAAATTTTTGTCACTGAATTATGAAAACTGCTACATTCAACCAACCTACATACATTAAGAATATATTGCCTTTAAATTGTTACTTTTGGGGAGAGGTTTTACTTTTATTTCACAAGTAATGAGAGGCTTTGAATTCATTCCAGGTCAAGGAAAACCAATTTTGATCAAGGAAGATCCCCTGAAAAAGCTAAATGCAAACATAAAGAAATAAATCTAGAACTGCAAGACAAGTGATGTACATTTTACCTGCTCTAACATAAAATACAAAAAAAAAAATATTTGACTTACTTATTCACAGTACACAGAGTATGCTTGTATTAATGCAGATACATATGTTACCTTTAAGAATTTATGTATTTTCAGAGCAAGAGTACCAAACACCAATAAAAAGGATGACCTAGGTGATCCAGCATTTCAAAGTATCTCTGTTACTGTCTTCTCAAAATTCTGCATTCAAAACAATAACAAAGCTGATGACTGAGATGATCCAGTCTCACAGACCCCAGTTGGAACTTCATAATTATCCCAGTTTTCTCAAGGTTCCCCAAAATATAGTAATACCTACAAACAACGGAAAGTCTTGAGTACAATGCCTTATGGATGTCTGTTATTATTTAAGGGGAGTTGGTTACAAATTGTTATTCATAATGGTCAAAAAAAGCTGAACAAAGGAGATTAGATTTAAAGATCTCTTTCTTAAAAGAAAAAGGGAAAACAGAAGTTATAGGATAAAAGGGTAGGTTACTGAATCTACATTTAAACAAACAAAAGCAACTACTAGCCATAAATATTTTAAATTGGTATGGATTGTTGTAAATTGATACAAATTTAAAGTTAATTTTGTTATAATGTATGAATGTTTCTATTATTTGGGTTATTGTGCTTTATGACTACTTTAAAATGTAATGTATATTTAAAAATAAGGATTAATAGTGATCTAAAATTGTCAAACCTATATTCTTGTCTATGTAATTAATGATGTAATTACCGAAGCCAGCTATCTTTAGAATATATATATTTTAATAGATGAAAGAATATAAACAAACTCATGATACCAGATCCAGGATCCCACGCTTTTCTGAGGGAGAGAGCTGGGCTGGGAGCAAGAGAGAGAGTGAGCGCACATGTGGCCCGTCCCTTTTATTCATCAGGGGACCTAATGGTCCAACGCAAATAATTAGCTAATGGCGGGCATGGCTATTAGCTTGATTGGCTAAAACCGTTCCCCATCATATTCTTTTTAAATATATTTTCAAGGTCATAAGCAGATATTTTTTAAATAGAGAAATGGTCTTCTAACACTTAAAATAACTTTGAAATATGACATTTAATATATTTAGTAACCTAAGGCTTTTCATGACCATGCATGTTATCTAGATTATGTCTATTTTACACTAACAGAGTCAATGTTAAATGTGTAAGGAAAGTATTTCAATTCTTCAAAATTAGTTCATACGAAGAGATACACTGATAAAATAAGTGCAACAACTTCCATGAAATTAGGGGAAAGTTTTCCATTTTCAGCAATAAATTTCATAGAAACTATTATGACTTTTTGTTTGTTTAAAAATACTAATCATAGATTGAGAAAATCTGTTTTTTTCTTACCATTTGGGTATTTCTTTTTATTATAGGTGTGTGATCATTTGTTAATTTTCTGAATGTATATCAATTATTATTTTATTTTCTACTATGTTTCTATATCTGATACAGTACTGAGAAAAATTAAGTGACTTAACTGAATGAAAATTTATTTTCTTTTTTAAAATTTATTATTATTATTATTATTGTTAAAAGAAAAATTTACATTTACTCCCCTTGTTCCCGGCCCTCCCGCTCCCCCACTACCCCACCACCCTCCCCCTGCTTCTTTAAGATGGGGCAGGATACCCTGCCCTATGGGAAGCCCAAGGCCCTCCCAAAAATTTATTTTCTTATAGCTGTGGAATCCAGAGTTAAATATCTTATTAGGGTACTTTCTTGTAGTCCAGAGTTCTGTAGTCAGTGTATTCAGGGGAATATATTACTCTGGTTATTTTGGGGGAGACTTTTTCTAGCTTCTGGTGTTATTTGCCATGCCAGTGTGGATACTGAAACTGGCAGAGAGTGCCAGGATTAAGACATGGAGGCTTCAATGCTGAAGGAAGAACAACCTTTATTTTTTCCTGAGCTAGAGCCTTTTATGCCTTTAGGCAGCTGGCCAGAGACATGATGAGCAGCCAGAGGTCAAGATCAGGGCATTGTGTACTGAGAACTCTTCTGGGTAAAACCACCAGCCAAAAGAAACACAAACATCCTTGTTGATTACAAGGAAGTTTAGCTGTTGGTCAGGGGGAGTGATGGCAGCCAGATCGCAACAGTTTTTGATCTTACAGAAACTACCCTGACTGCACCTCTTTTCCAAGTGCAGAACACTTTGAGGTGAAATGCTTTGTGAAGTGTGTGAATACAACTGATTATGCTGCATATATATTTCTCTGTTTCTAAGTTGCTTTGTTTTCCCTTCTTTTCTCTTCTAACACCAGTAATTGAATATGGCTTCATCCTATGTCTAGGAAAGGTAGATTGTTAGAACCTTTGCTCATATAAAGCCACAGACATTTTTCTTAAATTTTATAAAATACTAAAGTTCTGGATGAGCATGGATACATGGGAAAGAGCCTGTTTATACTCAGAGTGAAATGTATTGGTTGATTATAGCAGTTAAATCCATGTTTTCTCTGAATACAATGTCTCTAATCATGATGTGCCATTGTGCCCCTCCTTTTTCCTTGGAATCATTGGCCCCTGGTCTACAAGGGTGGAGTGAGCAGAAACACATAAAAGGATTCAGATGGTTGTGGATATAATAGAGATTGCCTCTGGAAGAAAGTTTCATTTAAAAACTCAACTTTATTCCTGAGTGTAGGAAATATATAGGATTAGGAAGCCTGGGGGAAACCTATGGCATGCTTCTTTCATAAAGCTGGATTAATGGCTGCACAGTCTCATGAAAAGAGCTACAGCATGTTACTTAATTACTATGTGTCAGCAGGGAAAAGGCATTTGCAGGGAATATGTCAAGGGTCATCCTTGAGATAAGGGAGGCATCCAGGACTACACCCATCCTCCAGATAAGGCTATGCAGAGAGGAGGAAGTCTTTCTCAGGAGAAAGTCCATGTTGCCAAGCTTGGAGAAAGCTTCCAGGCCACAGTAGAATGCAAACTCTGACCAGTAAGGTCCCCAATATGACACTGAATTTAAATATTAATAGACTCCCTTAGAAAGATTTATGCTTGCATAAATGTTTATAAAAACATTATTTGGCAGTCTTGTGTTAGAGTAATATGTTTCTCTGGTCTTGGCCTCGATATAAATCTGATATCATAGTTAATTGTGTCAAATCATGATAGGTTCTGTCACCTGTGGTTGCTAAACTGGTATAGGGACTTGCCCAGTCCTTTCAACTGTGTTCACCATGACAGAGTTGCCTGTTCTACCTGGTCTTACCACTAAATTCCAAGGTTGTCTTTCTTTTCTTTCTTTTCTACATTTTGGGGGGTCTCTATTGTTGCCCCTGGTTGTCAGTACAGTGGTTGAGAATGAAGCACTGATGCTCTGACTGGGTTTTCTGTCGTGCAGTTTTCAGAGTTACTCACAATTCTGTACAAAGTCCAACAAGCCCATTGGTTTAACTACATTGTAATTCAAGCCAGTTCTTGGTTCTATTGTTTTCCCTTTCTTGTTAGAGTGAATATAAAGAAAAGGCAAAAAAGGAAGAAATATGATCATGCTTCTTTGGTTCTAGAGGACACTACTGAAAGCATGGTCTATAAGAAATTCCAAAGCTTGGCCAAAATTCTCCTAGTACAAATCTACACTTTCAGTTAAGTGACTAAATACAAAATCAATACATAAAACTCAATAGTTCTTAAATATACCAATAACGTCATCATTATCAGTATCATCATCATCATCATTTATGCCCTGGCAGTGCTAAGCATGCATGGACAGCCAATTTATGGTACTTCTTCAGTTGTTCCTATCTTGTGCAGTCCTAGATCCTTGTGTTATTGTCATATCCAAGGTTCCACAGTTTTCCTTTATGCTGTCTACCCAGAGGTTTTTGGGTATTCCCCTTCACCTTAACCCATGCACTGCTCCAAGTAGTGTTGTCTTTGGGTACCTCCTGTCATTCATTCTCATAACATGGTCAAAGTATCTCAATCACCATTTTCATATTCTGTAGTCTACTCCCTTCTGTAGTTGGAGATATTTCTTAATGTCATTGTAGCACAGGTTATCTCTTTGTGTGACACCTTGATTCCTCTTGAGACATAATCTCAATCACATTCAGCCACTGTTCTGAGGAGCATTTTGATTGTCCAGGACAATCATAGGAGTGTTGCAGGGATGTATCCTCTCACTCCTTATCCATAATATATCTTGAATTAATAATAGCAACAGTCCTGGAGGATAAGGAGATAGGCATACAAATAGTAGTGTGAAGATCAATATTTTGCATTTTGCCTACAATACAGCACTACTTGCCGAAAGTTCAAATGAGCTTCAGTCCATAGTAAGTAAAGTGGTAGAAGTAAGGGAAAACCTTGTTATGAAGGTAAACATCAAGAAGACTGAGATAAAACACATAGGAATGGTACACAAGGATTTTAACACGGTAAGAAATAATCAGAACCTCAAACAAACTGTCAATTTTGTCTATCTAGGAAGAAACCTCAGCTTAAAGGAAGGAACTTTCCCAGACATCAAGAGGGGTCTAGGAATAGTGAGGGCTGCATTCCAGGCACTAGGAAAGGATTTGTCAGCATGGGACATGATGATAACAGCAAAATTAAAGTATATGAGGCACTTGTCTTGTCTATATACCAATATCAAAGAAACATTTCCATTCACAATTGCCTTAAACCAACAGAAATGCTAGAACAAACTTAATACTGTAAACCATAGACTTCTATAATGAAAACTTCAATTCCCTGAAGAAAGAAATGGAGAAATACAGAAGACTGGAAGAATTACCTATGCTAATAGGTTGGTGGAGTTAATACTGTGAAAACCATCCTTCTGTTAGAAGAAATGTATAGGTTTAGTGTAATTCAGTTCAACATGCTTAGCCATTAGGAATGTGAAGTAAAAATGTTTTGAAATTCATTTTGCCCTCATCAGAATGGCTAAGAATAAGAAAAAATGATTTATTCTATAACATGAATGAAAGAATCTTATAAAATATGTTGAAGAACTTGTTTTATAAGTCAGTCAACCAATTGCTGAGAAGGATATAGGAAATTAGAAACTTTATGAACTTTTTGTGGGATTCTATATCCTACTGTAGAGATACCTACTCATCCATGTTCAGTGCTTCTCATTTAACAATATGTAGGAAATGGAAATAGCCTAATGTTTATAACTGATGAATGAGTCATAAAAGCACAGTATATAAACATGATAATATTTTATTTAGCTATAAGGAAAAGTGACGAATTTGAAGGTAAATGGATGGAACTGGAAACAATCATTGAGTGAAGTAACTTAAACATAGAAAGTCAAATATTATATCTTTCTTTCTCTAACATAGATCGAACTTTTACTTTAGAACGTCAAGTTTTGCCCACATACTGTTAAGAGTGCTTTGGACTTAGCTAATTAAGATATCTCCAAAGGCAGAATTTTCTGTTTAACGAGAGATCTCAAATCATTGTTCACTACTCAGTGTGCTGGGAAATGTGCTGGTTCCTAAGATCAAGCCAATTATGAACAAACAGTTGAGTCAATTTTTAAGTGGTACATGAGCCTATTTCTCTCCCCAGTATAGCTCAGAGTAATGTTCATGAGAGAAATTAATGCAAAATCATAGTAATCTTACAAGTGTTTCTATTTTAATACTTTTTATTATTACTCATGTTGGATGACCTAGATTGGGACATTGTGGATTCTGTTAGCTGTACGCAACACAACACCAAGTTTTAATAGCACCATGTTTTTTTGACTAAATAAATTATTTTTATTCTATAACATGAATGAAAGAATCTTATAAAATATGTTGAAGAACTTGTTTTATAAGTCAGTCAACCAGTGCCTACATTAAAAACAAATGGGCATGGATGTAAAGGATTTTAAACTGAGCACTGGTTAGAGAGCCAAATCATTGTGTTTCATTTGGGAAATTGTTCTAGCCATTTTAGGGAACTCCAAGATGTTTAGAGACCCATACTTAAATTATATTTTTCTTGTGGTTCCTGAAGAACAACAGGTGAGGTTGGTCTCCCGCTTCTGGTCAGGCTTGCACACAATACAACTATGGGCACAGAAACACATGCACACACATATGCAAACATGATGAAAATTAATTTTGTCAGTGACTTAACCCTGTATTCCAAGGTACAAGTCTTGCTGTATTTATTCTCAACGTCTTCAATATGTCAGTTTTTACTAACCCAATGGTTGCAGGATGACAGATGACCTCCCATAGCTCAGGAAGGGCTTGCATCAGCATGTCTCCTGTGACATAAGAGTCATTTTGTATACCAACTTGATGAATATACAATACTCATTTTTCCAGTTAAATAAAAATGTAGAAGTTTCTGTGAAGGTGTTTTCTTGATGTAAGTAACATCTACAATTAATTAACTTTATTGAGTAGAAACTTGCCTGTCTGAGTGGCAGCATCCCATTACTGGAGGGTCTCAAGAACAGATAGGGCATGGCCTGAAGAGAAGTAAATTATACCTGAGGAAAGTTACCTCATTGATAGACAAAGAGGCTCTATTTGCCTGTCCTGACTATCTTTCCCATAGACATTTGACTTTTCAAGATAGCTCAAATTGAATAAACCAAACTTTTGCAAAACTTCTTCACTTTTTTGTTTTTATGGTTTGCCCATCTTTCATTGAACTTCGTGTGATCCATTGAGCTTATATTCCTATCAGGAATAAAAGCTTTACAAAATGCACCTATGCAAAGTGTCATTTCTTACCAGCCTCGGTAGAAGTAACCATGTGTTTCTTTCCACAGTAACTTACTTAAAGTAAAGGAGTTTCCATGTATGGACAAGATCACAAGATAGGCATAGAACAGAAAAAAATAAATGCAGGGTTTTGAATAACTAATAAAGAAGAAAGACAGCCACAATCATAAACATTTCTCCTTCACACTGAGGGGTGTAAAATTTTGCAATGAATTGTGTATTAATGCATGAACAGTACTGAGTAGCAATCCAAAATCTCTCTTAGTTATCCGTATGTTGATGAGATTTGGATGAGGTTCATATCTTCTTGTACCTTCTGCTGCATCACTATTAAAAATAAAGTATTTATAAAAGTGAACTCAGCTTGATCTAGCATGTTTTGTGATATATGCTTAATGGTGTCCTCTGTAAACTCCTTGAAATTTAACCCTTTCTTCTATCCAACCAATAGTCTTCACTCTGAAGCAGAACACGTCAGATGGGGAGAATATGAATCAAATAATCTCACACTAGTTCTGAATAGGGTATACAAAAAGTTTTTTTTAAATTAAAAGACAAACTCACGGATGGCAATGATGGAACAGAAATGGGATCCAACATCCAGATGTGGCAAGTATAAGAGATCGAGAAGGAAGTTCCTTTGGCCTTTCGGTACCCAAAGCCATGCCACACCTGGTCCAGCCTCTCAAAGACAATTGGCTGAAGGAGGTTCCCCATCACCTGCTCCTGTTGTCTAAATAAGAGAGTTTCAAACCCAGTACAAAAAAATATATTGTAAGAACATATCTCAAGTAAGAAGTTAGAATTACAGCCAGTATAAACAATATTAAGCAAGTAATATATGCTGAATGTTTTCATAATTATTTTATCTTAAGGAGTCTAAGTCTTGTATTAGAAATCGCTTGGATAAATCATAAGAAGAAAGTAACTATGACTATCTAATCCTCAACCCCATTGAAGGACTGAGAAGGGAGACAATATTATTTGAGGAGGCAATAAATGTAATCAAGCAGCTTCCAAAATGTGCAGTACATGACAGAGACAATTGGCTACCTGAGCAAACAGTCAAAGTCACATTTGTAGTGCTGAAGAAACCAACTTTGGATAAAACCTAAAGTAACTGACAGACCATTTTTAGAGACAGGAAGATTTTTAAAACCATCTTACCTTGTCTTGGCAAGGTTTGGCAGTCTCTCTCTCTCTCTTTTTATTTTATCCTGCTTGGCCAGTCCTGATACTGTGCATTCTGTCAGTGGTGAGGCATGGGCAGTTCCTTACCCAAAGGCCAGTTTTGCCAAGAAGAAAACAAACTCCAAGTGGAGTGTCTTTGGTGCTCAACATCCTCTATGGGACTGATTGGTGCTATCAGGAGCAATAGTGTTTCATGTCAACATAACCCTAAATTATTTAAATGCCGTGTTCTACAGCTCTTTGAAGTGGTTAAAGATTACTTATCTATGCAGAATACAATCTCTATGTATCTAAAGGACCTGATTAGTCTAACTATAAGCATGACAAACATAGATGACTATTGACCTATAATACTTAATAACTGTATAACTTAAAGACTATAAGACATTGTATGAGAATATCAAACAATCGTTAAACAACTGTGCAGCAAATGAGGACAATGACCTCAAAATATAAACAATGTATGAGTGTCTTGATCAGAGGTATAAATGTACAATGCAATAGAAAAATATATCCTAAAAATGTACCAATTCACAAAATGTCTTAAACAGAGGTAGAAACAAACATGCATGCATTCAATATGACAAAATAATTTTGCATAGGCACACAAATATTTTAAATGGAAATAGAAGCATATTCAATATAACAAATATAATTAGAATTTGTATGACTATACAAGAATTTATAACAATGTAAATTGTCTATAATAATAGCTCACAAGTATTCACTCTATTGCTCACTATTATTATTAGTGTGAGTCAGCTCACACTGATCTACCCATTATTCCCATCATTCCTTTATATTACAGAGCCTTTTCAGATCCAAAAACATTTCAACATATTTTAACCCACAGCATCATACTTACATTGTTACCATTTTAATTTTTAAATGATGTATATTCTTATACTTACTAGACCATCTTTTTGAATGGATAACAATATCATACTCAATCAGATTTGTGCAAGTCTCAAGTTAGTGTCTATAACAGAATGAACTTCTAGTGAACTGATTAATCATAAGTTAAATTGCTGCAGTTATATTCTCATTTTATTGTATTGTGGTTTTTTATTGAAAAAATGCTAGTCAATCTTTTCATTCTTAGAACTTCAGTAAAATTCTGAAAATGTTCAGAAATGCATTTGTATGCTAAGCTCATTGGAAATACTGGACAACAAGCTCTAAAAACTGACCTAGTGTTAAAATGGGAAGACCACCTACATGGTCTAGTGTTATTCCATTCTGATCTAATGTAGTCACAAAGCAATACTACTATCACTGAAGTGATGGTGATATGGATATGAATTTGAGGGTAAATATAAAATCAATGGTTACACTAACAAGAGGCATGTCAAAACCACTCCAGGATCCTAACACCATTTATGTCCAGGTTTCCAAACATTATTTATGGTCCTTTAGGAGACAGCTACCACATACAACATTAAATCAGTAGTGGGGATGCAGCCCATCTGTTTATACCCATGGAGAAGACCACCCACTGTCAGAAGTGGGCACTCACTGCATTCAACGTAGTGCCATTTATTTCTCAGTTTTAAACTGAATTTGGATTATGCCTCAGATAAATCTATCTCCTATAAAATAAAAATAAGATAAAATGCAAAGCTTTTAGAGCCATTTATTATACATGAAGTCTAATCACCATTGCAAGACAAATGTAGATTCCATGGCTCCCCTCTATACTCCTGTTATACTAACAATTCCATTGTACAGAAAATGATATACAGACCATGTGAAGCCAACTGCCAGGGTTTTGTTATAATAGTGGTTAAGAAATCTTTCTCTTTTTAAGTAATTTACTTTTATTCATGTGTATGTGTCCACCCATATGATTATATATCATTTGTATGCTGGTGCCCATGGATGACAGAAGAGCGCATTGGATTCACTGCTGTTTGTGAGCTTACGTGGGTACTAGGTTCTGAACTTGGGCCCTCTGGAAGAAGAACTAGTGGTGATCATGAAATGAGTCAGGTTTATTTTTACTGGTTGAGAGGAATGTTCAACAGCTCTGCAACTAATAAAAAAATCATAGGTTAGACTCAAAGTTTAGACAGCTCTACATATTTTGTTCTAAAGGAAACCCATAATATTGAATGCAAACTTTATGAAAGCAGGGCTCAAATTCTCCTTAACAAGAGATATGCATGAATGAGCTTACATGTTGCTGAAAATGTCCTTCAGAGATTAAATAGTGTAAATTAAAATAGAAGAAAACTGCATGTCCCCAGTGTTCAAGTGAAGGAATGTGGTGTAGATGGTAGCATTTCCCCTTTGATCATTATATGCTTATGTATACATGGGGAGCACTTTCCAATAGAGAAGGCAATTTAGCTAAAGAGTTCAGAAAAAAATCTCATATCCAACATTATTTCCCTTTCATTTATGTACACACATTCTTCAAGCATCAGGTTAAGTATCTTCCTCTCTCTTCCTTGTTGTGGAAGAATCCTTCTATATAATATAAATATGTATTACTCTCATTGGTTAATGAAAAGCAGACAGGCTAGTATCTGGACAGGAAGTTAGGCAGGAAAATCAAACTGAGAATGATGGGAAGAAGGATGGCAGAGTTAAAAGAGATGCCAATCAGCCACCAAGCAAGCAGGCTGTGTAGAAAATGAGGTAGCAAGCCATGAACTATGTGGCAAAGCGTAAATAGAAATATGGGTATATTTGAATGTAAGAATTAGCTAGTAACAAGCTTGAGCTATTGGACAAGCATTTGTAATTAATATTAAGTCCCTTTGTGGTAATTTGGAAGCAGCTATTGGGATGGCGAGTGGGAGGGCAGAACAGAAAAACTCCTCTTGCAGTTCCCAGGATGGTCAGAACAAAGCTCCTCAGTGAAGATGATGGATATAACCTCTTTCTTTTGTTTTGAACTTGGCTTTTGTTTTCATTTATCCCATTGTAAATACACATGTACATTTGGAGAAAAGCCTTCTCTGGATCCAGCCATGTTCATAAACATCATCTATGTAATCTGTTACTTTATTCAGAGTGATTAATCAATCATCTCTCATGGTGTTGAAGTAAAATACAGTGGCACTCTCCTATCCTGTAGGCAATGGGTAACCCCTTGGCTAAAGGCACTGGTAACAATATGAGGCTGAGTATCCAGCTCTCAAGGACAAGTGATAACAGGCTGGGAAACTACACCACCCTGTAAGTAACACAGCATATGTACTACCAAAACCTCCTTCACATGGTGACACACACTTCTTTTTTTTTTTTTTTTGGTTTTTCGAGACAGGGTTTCTCTGTAACTTTGGAGCCTGTCCTGGAACTAGCTCTTGTAGACCAGGTTGGTCTCGAACTCACAGAGATCCGCCTGCCTCTGCCTCCCGAGTGCTGGGATTAAAGGCGTGCGCCACCACCGCCCGGCCGGTGACACACACTTCTGAGATGTCCCAGTTCAGTGGACTCAGGTGGCAGATGAATAAAGCCTGGGATGCAGCTAGTCATGGTCACAACACCAAACTATAAGACCAAGCATCTCCCACTGTGGATAACAGAATCACTTCCCACCAACTGCAGCCAACCTCCAGGATCTCTTTGTGGGAGGTGGACTCCATGCCTGCCAATCAGAAATCAGAAAGACAGCATGGATTAGCTGTGGGTCACATGGCCCCTGCAAGAGGTCAGTGCTGACAGAAGGAATCAAGTGGCTAACCTGTTTTCTTCTGTGTTCACATATCCTGAATGCACTTAAAATGTAGGTAGGGCTTTTCTTGTAGTTTATTGTGGATTTTCTGTATAAAATTGAAAATGACAAGATTGCCATTTTACTTTATGCTTTTGCTATTATTATATATCTTTTTGTTGTTTTGTTGTTTTTGTCTGGTTTTTAAAGATAGGATTTCCCCGTGGTCTAGACTGGCCTCGAACTCAAAGATTCATCTGTCTCTGCCAACTTAGTGATGGGATTAAAGGTGTGCACCACAAACCAATCCAGCTACTGCATAGCTATTTTATATACTTGTAACACAGACAAGATAGAGCACACAAGTGAAGGGAAAGTAGGAAAAAATCAATCACTCTTTATCAAACTTAAAGCAACTTTATTAAGACATCCATATCAAAATTAGTGAGCATCAAAGTACATTTTCTCTACAGCACTACTTTAGGAGTAAGGGCAATAGTTCCTCAGTTTCTGCATAATTTTCAGAATTACCAGCATTAATGTGTGCATGGTACAAAAACTTAACTTGAAGGAAAATCATTTCTTCAGCTCTCAAACTGTGACAGCTCTTCACTGTGAGAAAATTTAGGAAAAAGAGCAGTAATGAATCCCTGGCACCCTGCCACTACTTAGTATTAAAATTTTACTTTTCAATTTTGACAAAAACTTGTTCAACTTGCTGGCAAAAGGTTCCTTCTTGGTGACAGAATAATTAGGAGGGAGACAAAATTGGGTAAAAGAGAGGCAAGGTATAAGACAATATTTAATAATTATTGCACTGGTAAGTGTATTGATTGTATTGATCTTGTTAGCTTTACTATTAGTTAATTAATTAAATGACTTGGAGAAATCTCTGAATCTTTCCAGTATTAATTTTATTTGTACCAAGAATGAGCAGTTTGGACTTGATGTCCACTTGAAGACACCATGTTCAAGGGTTTATCCACTGGTTTCTAAAACTAAACACAGAGACTCATAAGGATGAGATTTTAATGCTTGGGTGAAGCTATGAGACACATATTGTCTGATTTCAAAGACTGAGCTTTGAATGAATGGTGAGAAAAAAGAATGTTCAAGCATGGGTGAAGAATGACTCCATGTTAGGCGCTATAAAACAAACAGTGACTGACTGTTCTTTCATTTGCTGGCTGCCCAGACCTGAATAATCACACAGAAACTAAATTAATTACAACACTGCTTGGCCAGTGACTCAAGTGTATTCCTAGCTAACATGGAACTTGAACCCACAACCCTGAGACTAAGAGTCTCATGTTCTACTGATTGGGCTAGCGTCTAGCCTCAGAGTGGTTATTTCCTAAGCAGCTATGGAAACTAGTGAAGGGGACCCAATGGGTGGAGAGAAACCAGTCCAGTGGGACCAGGCAAGACAAAGAAGAGCCTTCAGTCTACAGGTGTGACTTTGTTGGAGGAAGTGTGGCACTGGAGATGGGCTTTGAGGTCTCTCTCTTCCTGCTGCCTGTGGATCCAGATATAGAACTTTCAGATACTTTTATAGCGTAATGTTGCCTACATGTCGCCATGCTCCCTGACATGGTGATAATATACTAAATCACAGAATTGTAAGCAAGTTCCAATTAAATGCTTTCTCTTATAAAAAAAAAAAAGAATGACTCCATATGAGGCCTATTTCAGGTGCATTATCCATTTCAGATGTGCAAACAATGAAGCTAATTTGAACATAAAGACCAAGGTATTAGGTCATAAAACCCAATGTCAATAAATTCTCCACACTCTCCCAAATCCTCTCTATCATGAATCCATAAGGTTTGCTGTAAATTAAGAGACTATGAATGGTACAAAATTCAATTCAAGACTGTTAGAGTATATAGTACATGCCACCATTCAAATTCTATCAGCCTAATCCTCTGTAACTGTGAACAGATGGAGAAAGCAAGTTTAGAGGGAATATTTTAAAATTGTAAAAATATATAATAAGACAATGGTTAATATATCTTAACCTAAATCTATTTCATCTTTTATCTACAGCATTGTACAACTACCTAGCTGATTACCTAGAGCCACGTTTCTGAATGTGATTCCATATAAGTTTGTACTTTTTGATCAGTCATGCATTGCCAGCTTTCATGGTTTTCAGAAATAATAAGATTTTCAAGAAAATGCTGAGTTGAAAAATTTATGGAGAACAGTGAAAATCCTGATTGCCAAGTCACAGTTTCTTCAGTAAGTCTCATCGCTCATATTTCAGCATTTTATGGAAGGTTCCAGCATTCAACCTATATCAAATCTTGACTGCATGGAAATTGGGAGGCTATGAGTCTTACCTCAGAAAAACCTTTAAACATGAAAATGATTTCTGGAAAATAACTCCAAGACTGTGAATGAAAATTTAACCAGAAAAAAGAACATAGTTTAATTTTAATTTTCAAAAATTTAGATAGTATGCAGATGTGCAGATAATACATTTATACATACAAACACATACATGCATAATTTTCCCATTTGGCATAAAAAATACTCATGACTGTTATGTTAGTATTGCTTAGTGCATAAAAACACAGAATTATGACATTAAAAATGTTAATTATTTTCTATACCACTGGTGACATTATTTTCAGAAAGAACAACAAAATTATTCAAAGAATAAAGGAACAATCAACTAATGGAGATGTAATGGCTCAGAAATCATGAGAAGTCAGTAAAAATACTATGCATCTAACACTGCACATTGTTCTATCATAAGAAGATTCTGAAGTTCAATTGGCAAGAAATACAGACTTTAACATCTTGGTTCATTTTAGCTTGGAGCTTCATTTGTCATCCAATAAGGACACACTCTTGTGGTGAGAGTGTAAAATCCCCCTACAGGTTTGCTTGTTTGAACACATAGTCCCTAGCTAGTGATGTTCTTTGGGAAGGCTCTGTAACTCTTGGGAGGTGGAGCCTTGATGAAGGATTTTACTGGGTTGTTCTGTGTGGTTTTATAGCCTGGTCCATTTCTTATTCTGTCTCTCAGTTCCTATGTATAGATGAAATGTGATCAGTGTGTTTTCTGAATGCTAAGCATACTCAAAGCTTTAGCTGCCAGACCTTCCCCATCATGGAAGACTGTGTCTTCGAAAGTGTAAGCCATAATAGACTGTTTCTTCCCTAAACTGCTTTTCTCATGGCATTTTTATCACAAAAACAGAAAGGTAACTAATATAGGCACTAAACGGTAGAACAGATGTTTCAGTTTGTAAAATGTTATGTAAAAGAAGGATGAGTTTGAGGAGGGATAGAAAATTATACACCAGTATATTTTCAAAATTAAGAAATTGATTGAAGGGATGAGAATGTAATGGAAACTAGAACTAAAGAGGTTAAAAAATAAGCTACTGATAAAATAACAGTAAATGTTCAAAAATACAATAACAAAATTCTACATCGATATTCAGTCCTCTGGTGGGCAGGGAGCTGCAATAGCTCTGTGAGCAAGGAGTAGAGAACCTGTTTTAAAAGACACTAGGCAAGATGGAGGAAGGGTGGATATTGGGGAAGAAAATAAGATATCTACATTAACGGGAGTCATTTTAAGATTTGCAAGAGACTTGTCACTAGAGGGGATCCTAGGTATTCATAGGGAAGTCCCAGCTATATACTCGGGCAGCAGAGGAGTGGGTGCCTGAACTGAACTTGT
>JAQHUG010000270.1:1498660-1514829 GCA_028555095.1 Dicrostonyx torquatus | reverse complement strand
TCACAGTGGTCATTAGCATGAAGACCATTTGAAGGAAACTGGAATGTGTTTCTATTTAAGTTGTTTCTCTACCATTTTGAAGTTTTATAATTTTGTATCTTGAAAGACATTTTCTGTCAGCTCAATATTTTCCCATTATTCTTAAGCATGAACCCATTTATTTTCTTTTGATTTTTTGTTCTACATTAAATAAGAAAGTAAGCAGCTTTGCTATTGTCAAAATTAACCCCATATTATTCAATGGGGATGTTCAGCTATGTTCTTTTATGGTTTTGCTTAACTTCAATTTTAAAACTCTTTCCTTACACTGGCCATTAGACTCACGGACTTACACATAAGAGATAAGCTCTCTACCAGTAAGCTACATCTGGCAGCAAAATACATTAACATTTGGCAATTATATCGTATCCTCCTATGTCTGTATGTCATACACACATAAATGTCTTTATGCATTGTTAATTACCTAAATAATTTCAAACCATCATGTAGTTAATTTACTTGTTGATTTCTTATTCATTAAAAAATTTGCAATTAAAAAAAAGAAAATTGAGCTATTGATTGCCATAAGTTCATAGGAGACCCATTAATGCAAAAAAACACATCCAAAAGAAGTGTCCATGATTAAGAAGCAGGGTAGTTTCTTAACAGCTTTCATTTAATATCTTTCTCTAATGTAGCTAGTCACAGAGGAAAGAACAGGAATTGACTTACCAAACCCACCATGATTCAATTAAAACAAATGCAGTGGATCTGAATGGTTTGACATGTGACAATTCCATGAAGAGCATCAAATGAAGACACTTTTCTTGCAACTATACACATTTTTATTAAATGAATACAGTTTCTATTAAATGAATACACAGAATACAGTGTGTCAGTTACAGATATGTTTAAAAGAATACTGACTCCCTTAGTCAAGTGACTACAGGGTAAAAATGACACATGTATGACTTTCCACTTGCTTAAAGTGATAAACTGGTATGTTATATAATCAACAAACAGTTTTAATGGAAAAGAGTGTGTCATACCATCACAGTGGTAAGTTAAAATAGATATTTCTTTGTATTTTTGTTTAATAAAAATCAATCTGAAAAGTTCTTAATATCAATGTCATTGACTCCATTCAGATTATCATCCAGAACCAAGTGCTCTTATGATCTAACAAATATTCTTCCCTTGGGGATGCAGTGTTCAAAATATATATTTCCTATCTGCTTCTCTCCAGGGTAATATCATGCTGATTGTAATTTCTGAGTTCAATTATAAGCAGTTTTCTCATTGAAAGAACAACATTTTCCAAGTTTCTGGAAATTGAAGGACAATTGCCATCTATGACAGAGAAAAACCTTTAAATAATTTTTTAAGAAAACTAATTTGTTAGTTCACAAATATAGCATCTTCCCTAGTAAGGAATATCAGTAATACAGTTTTTCAATGAATAGAATGTGTTCAGGTAAGTGTTGAGAAGTTTCCACTACTTTTCTAATGAAGATTTTACATTATGTTTCTAAGTTCAGTAGATCTTAGAGAAATATGTATTATAAGATTTGATAGAATATCCAATAATAACTCAATTCAGTCTCCAAATTATATTTAAAATACTAGCTCAGAGAAAGTTAAGTGCAACTGTATGTTTTTCATAAAATCTTGATGTTACTCTGGCGGCAGAGAGCATACTAACCTTTTTCTTAGAAGAATAATCCTTTATGAATTTATAAATGTCCACTTTTCAGCATATCTCAACATTACTGTGCTTTAAAACTAGATAGATCATAAGTCTATGGAAAATCAAATGTTGTTCCACTAAAGACCTGTAGCAATAAATGACACCTGATGACATTCTGCTAAATTCACAGGCCAACCATCATCAGAGGAGCTGTTTCCTGCAGTAGATTGAGACAAATACAGAGATTCACATCTGGACAATATGCAGAGAGTGAGAGACTTTGGAAAACTTAATCCTAAATGTGATGTCTCCATAAAATCTCTTTCTTCCTTGAGGCTCAATAAACTGAGGAAGAAGAGGTGGAAAGCTTATAAGAACCATTGAGGATGGAGGACACTAAGGAAATATGACCTTGTAGACAGAACAGGACTGATGCAGATATTAATGCACAGGTCCTGAATAGGTCAACCCAGATGGGGGCCCAGCACTGTGAGAGGAAACGGCCACAAGCCCATCCCAACCCAGATAACCTCTCCAAGTGCTATTCGCTCACAAGAAAAATTAGTTATCACCCGTAGAGTCTCCTTGAGTATACAAACTGCACATAAGAGTGTGTCCCATGACTGGAAATAGATGTCCAACACAAAATGAACTAAGTAGTATTTTTGGAGGGTATTTTATTTTAATTGTTCATCTCATCTCATAGTGTTCTGTACAAGTGGGTTTTTTTTCCATTTTATATTACAATTTCTGGTTCTGAATTATTATGGGATTTTTGTGTGTGCAAATACATATATCTCTGCATTTACATATATTTCTTGTACTTTTTCTTTGGCTCTATTTTCTTCTGTTTATTAATTTGTTTTATCCTATTCAGTTTTTTTTATTTTATTTTGTCTCCCCACACCTCTGTCTCTTAGATGCCTGTTCATTTCCTAATGAGAGAGAACAAGAAGAGGTATGGGTTTGGGTAAGTGGAGTGTTGGAGGAAGGGCCGCTGGTTCTTCCCAGCTGCCCAGCTGGCTTAGGCCTGAAATAATCACACAGAAACTGTATTAATTAAATGACTGCTTGGTCCTTTAGCTCTGGCTTTTTAATGGCTAGCTCTTACATATTAATTTAACCCATTTCTATTAATCTATGTATCACTACGTGGCAGTGGCTTACCAGCAAAGTTTTGGCATGTCTGACTCTGGCTGTGGTTCCATGGTGTCTCTCTGACTCTTCCTCTTTTCTCCCAGCATTTGCCCTAGCTTTCCCTACCTACCTAAGTAATCACAGCACAGAGAGGTAACTCCCACATCAGTGGAGCAGTAGGAAGAAGTTGGTATTTGGAAAGTCACAGAATATATTATATTAAAAATAATATTTTCAGTAAAAAAAAGAAAATACAAATTATGATGCCTCAACAAAACCACTGTAAAGGTGAAATAAATACATAAGCATCATGTTTGTTTTAATACAAAATTTAAAGCAAAAGAATAAGTTAGCATTCATTTACTAATCTCATTCATCACTATTTTTTTTATCTATATGTGATATTGATATTTGCGGTGCCAATTGTCAAATCTAACAATGGGCAGTGACCAAATACAGATACTGTCTCTATTTTAATACCTTCATATGCCCAGCTCTTGGACTCTAATGCCGTTGTCTTTGCTACTACATTGATTCAAATTAAACTAGCAATTTAAATTAAATATATAATGTCATAATACCTACTTAGTCTATCCAGGCTGCTGGGACAAACTGTCAAACACCAGACAGCTTATGAACAATACAGTTCTTTTCTTTTTGTTCCATGCTAGAGGGCTCCATGTAGCTGGACCCTAATGAGACAAATTGTCAAAGCACACCATCCTGGTATCTGAGAACTACATTAACCTCATGGCTTCCACCTACAATATCATCAGCTCAGTTTAGTTATTAATTTACAAAATATTGTCAGAGAATATGCAGACCAAAATATCATCTGGATTTATTATATCAAAATTAAAAGATTCAGTAATACAGTTAAAGCACCAGTAAGAATTGTCACATAAGCTATTCTGAGTTTCCAATTTTAGAAAGTCAGACCTTTGGTAGAGGCTCAGGCTGATTCCCCTTTGGGCAGTTTTAATTATTATTTAGTATTACTCACATTCTTAATGAGGTTTCTCTCTCTCTTTCACACTCACTAAACCTGGATAATGATTTGAAACTTTATTCCTGAATTCTGGCTTGCTATAAGCTCTAGGCTCTGACTCCCCTGTCCCCTTCTGCTGTTGCTCTGAGGCTCTGCTTTTGCTCATGGAGTATTTTACATCACACAGGATGTCCAAGCAGACTCCAGGATAATATTCAGAATAGTTTCATAGCTGTATCCAAGAATATCCAAAGATTGAGGAAAAAGCAGGCAACTTTTACACCAATGTAGTAAGAAACTGGAACCATGAAATAATGATGAAATGTTTTATGCTACCTAGGCTGAGTAACCAGCTTGCAGCCACATTGGTGATTAGCACACCTGAAAACGGATGAAGCTGGGTGAGTGAAATGGTCTTTAGAGACTAGTTCATGCAAAACAACACTGTCATTTCAGACAGGCCTCAGTTTTCATGGCTCATTAGCACACATTGCAAACACTGCAGTCATCGACATGATGTCATGATTAATTTGACAGGATCTAGAATCAACTAGGAGAAGAATCTCAGGGCACAAACAAGGGGCTTTTCTAAATTGGGCTGCTCGAGGTGAGGAGACCCACACTAACCATTGGTAGGAATATCTTGTTGTTGGAGGTACAGAAGTGATGGAAAAGACAAAGAAAACTAAGTGCCAGGATTCATTTCTCATGGCATTCTCACTCTGGAGGCTTTTCCTTGTTCCTGTCAGGACTGCCCTAGGTACAATGAGGATGTAGCGCATTATACTAGGGCAGTCTTTTCCATTTCTCTTTTTTATTATTTTTTTTATTGTTAAAAGCAAAATTTACATTTACTCCCTTTGTTCCCGGCCCTCCCGCTCCCCCCCTACCCACCATCCTCCCACTGCTTCCTTAAGATGGTGCAGGATACCCTGTCCTATGGGGAGCCCAAGGCCCTCCCCCCTCCATCTCAGTCTAAGAAGATGTGCATTCATATAGAATAGGTTCCCAAATAGTCAATACATGCAGAAGAGATAGGTCCCAGTGCCATCATCGTTGGCCTCTCAGTCAGTCCCCGCTGGCAGTCACATTCATAGAGTCCAGTTAGGTCATTTGCTCATTCAGTCTTGGTCCAGCTGGATTTGATGAGCTCCCAATAGATCGAGCACACTGTCTCTGTTGGTGGGCCAGTCCCTCATGGTCCTGACTTCCTTTCTCATTTTCTCCCTCCTTCTGCAAGGTCCAGTGGAAGAGCAGAAGGAGGGAGAAAATGAGTCTTTTCCATTTCTAAATCTTGCCATTTTTCAAATTCTGACTACATAATATATTTCAAGCTGGCAATTATGATCCTAACACTGCAACAAAAAAGACCATAATGAATCTAATCTATTTAACTGATGTATTTCAACTCCCTGTGTAATAAGGAACTATATTTAGACAAGGAAACTGATTGTAAAGACGTATGAATAAATGCTGTTTTGAGAATAAAAACAGATGAATACTCTACAGACAAAAAGATATTTTCTTCTCTTCATGTGTAATTTACAATCTAATTTAAACAAATAATCACATACCAATAAAATTAGAATTGTGGCTCTTTCAAAGTGCAGATGTATAATGTCTCTGTTATCACAAAAAAATTATTTTTTCTTGAAAATACAGGAAATAAATTGGCAGGCTGCAATCCTTGGCTGAAAACATAGGCACATCATTGGTGAAAGTTAAAGATGAGCAAGAAGATAAGAGTGAAGAAAGCTGAGCCTACGATAATAGCAGCAACAGGAACGCAATGGGGGAATTGCAGGAAATGTGAATTCTGAAAGCCTTTCACCACAGGGAGTGCGATTAGCTCTTTCAAAAGAATGATACAAAATATAGGCCCAACCTTCGAGGACTAAGTTTCTGAGGCCTTTGTTATCTTTCTTAATTCATTTGTAGAAGAAGGGTATATTCAAACACAAGATGCAAAATATAGTATCAATAATGTTATCCCATATGTATGTTTTCAGAACCTTAAAAACAATGGATTTTCCTCAGTAGTAAGATTTGAAGCTATTTTCCTCATAAAAGTACAGATTAAATATGCTTCTTCCTTAGGTCTATAAAGTTGTGAAAAGGATATTCTAGCAAGGCATCACTACTAGTTAAGAACCCATCCCATGCTGATCTAACACAAAGAAGTAGAAAGGCCCATGGGTGGTGCTTCTTACCATCTCTAGCCACATTGTCATTATTGGCATCTTTTCCATACCCACACCAAATTAATCCAGTTGGTCAAGCATCATGTTGTATTTCCATATACTTGGCTTTCTGTCCTAATATTAAAGGTGAAATGATGACTTAATGAGTCAAAGCTTGCTGCATTTTCTTTACATCTATTTCTTTAACCCTCAGAGTAAAGCCAGGGATGTGAAAGTCCTCAGTATTTGGTGAAATCCAATTTGAATCCGTCAACATATTTCTTTTCAGGCACATAAGCAGAGCATATCATATAGTTGAGGTCTAGTGTTAGCTTTATTTCTAAACATTTTAACATGTTGAATTCTACACTTTACTTGGGGACCACATTCGTGTAAAAGGAAACTATGAAACCTCTTAGCAGTGGACTGACTGTCTCACATTTCTGCTGTTCACAATATTTCTACTGTGTTTGAGATTACATATTACTTTCTTTGGTATATTTCTGTCACTTCAAAATGTCTCAGTTGATATGATTACCATTGCGAAAGATAATACAATCACACATTGAAGTTCCATAAAATATTCACATACTATGCTCTAGCATTGAGAGCTCCTACCTCTTCTCTCCTTTGCTCCAGTAGAGACTGACCTTGAAAAGTTTTCCCCTAATCCAAATGACTGACTCCTGACTCATTTTTTATGTACTAAGATTAAATTATTAAAGTCTTGGCAATTCTCTCTTAAAATATGTGTAGTTTCTTTATAGCTGAAGGGTGTGTCATATGACTGAGAAATTTATTCTTCATGCAATGTTCAGACTTCTAGCTGTGCATAGCTTAAAGTTATGAGCAACAAAATAAACAAATTAATAGCAAACATTTTCTCCAGGTATGGCAACCCAATAAAACACTGTACATTAGGTACACAGAAAATTTCAGAGACACTGTTGTGGACTATCTAGTTCAGATATAAAGAATGAAAACCAAAAAGTAAGAAACTAATGTCCTACTTTATATCTAATTATTTTAAAATGTAAAAAGAGAACCCCAGTGTTCAGTTGTTTAAGGAATTTGGTCTCCAGGGAAACATAGTAGCCACTCTGTATAGGGCTCCAGCAACAAACCCAAGTATAATTCTAGAAAAGTTCAACCTGGGGAGATAATGAGCTAATTTGGCTTGCTTGCAGATCATAGGCAAGGGATTACTTACAGAAATATGGCAACCCCAAAGCATCAATAACAATAAAGAGCATCACCTCTGCATGGATGATGACTTCCCCATAGCTGCATAGATGAGACCCTTCCTGGTAACTCTTCCAGTCTTTATATCTAGCACCTTCCAAGATCATGAGACCATGTGAAATCTGGACAGAATAACAAATGACCAGGAGGTGCAGAAGGAAGGAAGAATACCAGGGAAGGGACATTTGCCAGTTGTTGCTCTATAAGAGGGTTTCCCAAGCCCAACCACGGGGGTCTCTTGAATAGTCACAGAAATTCTGGTGACAATGGAGGTTCTTATGCACAGAATCTTTACATACCGAATGTTTGTAACTTTCCTGTCTCCTCTGGAAACAGTCTCAAAACTGACACCATTCTTCAAAATGTAGAACATATTTGACACAAGAAATGGGAGTCTGGAAGGCATATTCCACATAGGATTATCAGAGAGGTAAGTAGTAGGTGCAGATCTGAGGAAAATGAAAATAAGTATAGTTTCTCCACTTTTAATATTTCTCACTGGGACAAGTAATCTTATGTTGTTCCAACTACAAACATTAGTCTTAGATGCTGTCACTCTGAGTTCTATCATCATGACCATTAGCATGTGTGATTCATAGAACCATGACAACTGTGAAACATAATACAGGACATAATAGATGTTTTATCTAACTTTTAGGAGAACTGGTAATATGGATTTTTATCATTAAATCTAAAGATTGATTTTAATTTTTCTCAGATATAATCAGAGTAATATTTGACAAAGAGAATTCCTTAAAAAATAAGCACAAATGGAGCATTTGTCATGTAATCATAGGCAATCAGTGAATTAATAATAATAATAAATAGCCTTGAACAGATATAACTTCTGTTTCCCTAGTTACTGTGCATTCTTATAATAACATTAAATCTCCTTAATTTAACACCAAAGTGAATTTTCCTTGTGAGCTTACAAGAATTTTAACAATTTCTTTACCACCCATGATGTGGTCTTCAGTATTTCCAAGAAGCCTATTACAATTTGAATATGAGATTTGCCTAGCCGGCTCATGTGAGGAGCAGATGATTGGTAGTGAGTATTGCATCTTTAGAAGCTGTATCTAGTTGGAGGAAGTGGGTCACTGGGGATTTGCCCTGCAGGTGCTTTTTCTCTGTCTGGCCTCCCTCCCATCCCCGCAGGTACCTTTTCAGTCCTGTTCTTTCTCTCTCTGGCCTCCCTCTCACCCACCCTCCATCCCTCCTCCTATCTTCCTCTCACCTTTCTGGTGGACATGAGCTGAGTAACTGATCTTACCACAGAAGTCTGATTCAATGCATCACATAATATAGTCCCCAAAACACAGAACCATTTCCTTAGATTATTATCTTCAAATATTAAACCCAATTTAAAGCCACACTCTCTTTACAATCTTAGTTGTCTGTCTCAGTAAATAAATGTCTAAATAAGACAGTAATATTTTACTGAAAGAACTATATCTATGTTGGCATAATGCTCTTCTGTGGAAGACACTTGGAAGAGAAAATCTAATTGTCACTTCAAGGTTAATTTTAATATGATGGGTATAAACATAAAATTTTGTATACTAGTACTATGTTTTGGTGGTTGGCTATAGATTTCAACTTGAAACAACCTATAATTATCCAGGAAAATGTCTCAACTGAGTAATTTTCTATATCATATTGGCCATGGACAAGTCAGTAGAAGTCCTTCACTTCTACTTGACCCATCCCACTCTGAGTGGCACCATTCTTTAGGCCCTGGAGTTATATACGCAGTGAAGAAAGCTCAGTGGGCAAGGAAACAGGTGGCAAGTGTGCATTTGCTTTTCTCTGTTCTTTACTGTGGAGGTGGTATGATATTTTGTCTCAAGATACTGGCTGCATGCATCCCGAAAAAATGATGTCCAGTAACCCTTTGCTCCTCTGTGCTGCTATTGGTTGGAACATTTTTTATAGCAAAAGAGAAGAGATTGGGACTGGACTTAGGAAATGCTATGAAATGCAACATACTGTATACTGTTTAAAATGGGATCCCAACCATTTCTCCTTAAACATCTGTCACTCCTTTATGGTAAAAACTTTCAAATTCCTTTATTCCAACTTTTTGATTTATTAACTCTCTGTGCAAGAGCACACCACCGAGTTTGGATTCTATATTATCACAACATGATTGATACCCAGCCATCACTTTTATATCCCACATATAAGTGAGAGCACCTGGCTCTCCACTGTGTGTGCCTAACCTATTTCTCTTAACAAGATCTCCAGTTGCACCATGATGATGCAAATAACAGGAATGTCCTCCCTTCATGATGACTAGTATTTCATAGTGTATACATACCACAGTGTTTGCATTCACTTATTAGTAGATTTACACATGGATTTCTTCATTTCTGAGCTACTGAGAACAGTACTGCAGTAAAATGCAAGTGCAGGTATCTGTTGAATATGAGTGGAAAGAACAAGAAACATAACTAATTCCCTTAACATCACCACTTAGCAATATGGGAGTATATTGTTGGCAGTGTGTTTTTAATAACATAACTTACTACTAAAATTGGGGCAACTTATCTGAAAAGAAGTTCATTTGCTTTACAATTTTGGAATCTAGAAGATAATCCCAGGCATGGCTGGGAATCTGGAGCGTATTCCATAGTGCAGACTTATATCACTGAAGAACACCGTTTCCTTCTGTCAGACCACCAGAATTTAATGACTAGTTCTCAACCTAATGATTCATTGTCATTAATTTTCTAGTGCATCACCTCTAAATATCACATTTATATTAATTTTTACCACTCAATGCCATTGTTTTTCAATTTGGGTGACTGAACTCAATGAAACTTCAGGGAGTCAACTCATCCAAAACAAGACATAATTGTCCTTGAATGAGTGTTAATTTTGGCTCCCACAAGACACAGGGTACTACTGAATGAGAATTGTTAGCTGGGAAAAATATTTTAGAATCTGAAGTCTGGTTGCTGCTGAATGCTTATCTGTTTATACCAACAATCAGGTGAAACTTTGTGTGTCAAATCATATGACCATCTGTGCCAATACACTAAACTAGCCATGATTTTAAGATAATACATGGCACCTTGAAGGGTACAGTTTAAACGAACTTCAAGACATAGGATGCACCTCGACTATAACTTCATATTTGCTTTTCTGTTGTTCATGTTAATTTTTTCTGAAGGCCACGCTGCATTTCACATCTCCAATTAAAAAAATGCTTCCTCTTCTAGAAGCCTGTTGGAACACACTCCTATTCACCTTTCTGTGATTACATTCTTCTAATCATATAGCGAAACAAGAACTTATATTTAACCATTTCTGCTCCAACTCTGACTTGTGATCTCCTCTATGTCCTATTGAGTAGTTATAGTACAGAACAACAATAACTCATAGAAGAATGCTGTTATAAGAAAAAATATTGAAAGAAAAGTTGACCTATGAATTTAGTTTGCAGAATTTTACATATTTTAGTATACCACTTAATATAAAACATGTGACTTTTGAGACAAATTAGGAAAAAAATCTTTGAGAACACACTAGATAAATCATATTCTGCTTAAAGTGATAGTGTAGAGACATCAGGAATGAGGGCATGGGATTATTCTTGAAAGCAATTGCTGTGGAGGTTTGCATTTCCTTAAAAATATTACAGGGTGTTATTTAGGTACCTTGGTTAACTTATTCAAGTGTAGTTCCTGAGATCTAGGATGCACTCTAGATTTTTACTGTGATCTGATGAAAAATATATTAGTAGACAGAGACAAAATTCTTTATCTCTTTATTTGCAGTATAAAAGATATCTATTTCAGAGACCAGTATACTTCTTCAAGAGAAAATGATAGAAGCTATCACCTGACTTATTGTAGCCCTTTACATAGGTTTCTGAAATTGGATTCCATATTTTATGTTGTTCTTTGTAAATACTACATAGAAGATTTTAAGATGGTCTAAAAGTGCTTGAATTTAAAGAAAGCAGCCCCGACCTTCGAAATCTAAAGTAATCAAATTTTGCAGAGAACAAGAAGAGAAGAAATGTCTATTACACTCACTGTAACTAGTACCTAGACATACACTAAAAGAAACACAGTACCAGACAGGAAATAGCCATCATAGAAAATTAGGTTTAGTCTGTCATCATACCTGGAGCTGTTGGAAACCTTTTCACTGCAAGATGTACCTCCTTGCTGTTTTGGACACCAAAGATGTTGGTAGAATTAATGCCTGTGCTTTATGCTGGGGAAGTCATGGAAACCAAGGTAATTTATTCCAATATAGGAGCAAGAAGCACAAGAGCTTTGTTATCTCACTAGATTGACATCTGCCTGTCAGATCCTGTACTTACTTTTTGGCTGCCACCATTGACTATGTCTCACAAAGTTAGTTTTGCCTTGGATTTTTAAATGAAAAATGTGGCATTTTATGACAAACAGTAAAATATGAATGATAATATCCCCTACATTATATGTTCTTATATGACACAAAAATGATGGACTATGTACCTGAAGAGATGACAATCATATCTCCCTTCAGGGATATGACTAGGGTGTAATATTTACAAGGATTATAACATTCAGGAAGTGACCAACTCTTAGAAAACATTATAGAGTGATTTCTACAATTCATTCCTCAACTTGAGGAGGGCAAGTAAAAATCTTCAAATTGCTAAACAATTTGATGTGGGAGTCTCCTTTGTGTGCTGTGATTACAATTAATGAATAAAGAAACTGGCTGGGCGGTGGTGGAGCACGCCTTTAATCCCAGCACTCTGGAGGCAGAGGCAGGCAGATCTCTGTGAATTCGAGACCAACCTGGTCTACAAGAGCTAGTTCCAGGACAGGCTCCAAGGCCACAGAGAAACCCTGTCTTGAAAAGCCGAAAGAAAAAAGAGAAAGAGAGAGAGAGAGAGAGAGAGAGAGAGAGAGAAACTGCCTTGGCCTGTTGATAGGACAGAGCTTAGGTAGGTGGGGTGGACTAGACTAAATGCTGGGAGAAAGAAGGGCTGAATCAGGGGACATCATGGATTCCACAGCTGGAAATAGATGTGCTGGAACTTTGTTGGTAAGTCATGATATACAGATTAATAGAAATAGGTTAAAATAAGATGTAAGAGTTAGACAATAAGAAGCTAGAGCTAATGGCCAAGCAGCGACTTAATTAGTACAGTTTCTGTATGATTATTTGCAGTCGGGATGAACAAGTGATTCCTTGCAACAGATTGGTGCCAATGTGGATAACTAAATCCACACAAACCTGGGAGCATTTGAAAAGAAATTCTAGACACAAAAATACAGAATTTGACATAGCTTCTTGCTGTTTGCTGGCATGCTGAAGCTCCTTTAAGAGAGATTTTCCTGATTCAGCCATAGCAGAAAAAAGTCGCACAGTTTTAAAATGCTGGCTTTCTGAGCTATGCCACCAGCATGACCTTTAGCTGTTTCAAGCAAGAGGTCTAGCTACAGAGCATTTGTCTGGGGGTTGTGAACAGCATACTGCAAACTGCTTGATGGTGATGTGGACTGGCTATGTTCCTAGAAATGGGGCACTGTGCATGTCTCTCAGAGGCAGCAAGCAGCTCTGCCATGCTGGACTGTGTGGACCGAGTAGGCAGTAACTATATTTGACCTAGTAATGTTGCAGCTTAGATTCTTAAATGCTTAGCATTTTAAGACTCACTTCTGGTCAGAAAATAATTACAGATATTCAATAAAAACAAACCCAGATTTAAAAAGAGTTCTACAAATGAATCACAGTGTTGGATAAATGCACATAGTCTTAAGAGAGACCACAGCTTTCCCTCCCTCTTCTCCTTATAGTCTCTGTTCTCTACCGCTACCTCACATCTGCCCCTCCCCGACCTGCTTTTCTTTAATTCAGAAGGTGAAGAACTCCTGTGGGAGTCAATAAAGCTTAGCATATCAAATAGAGGCAGGACCAAGTTCCTACCCTTTCACCAAGGCTGGGCCAAGCATCCCAGCATGATGAATAAGTTCCAAAAAGCTATCTCATGCACCAGGAATAGGTTCTGATCCCCTTGCTAGGCACCACACAAACAGACCAAGCTATAAAACTGTCACCAACAAGGAGAGGATGTAGGTTGGTCTCATGCAGGTTTCCTAGTTGCCCCTTCACAGTCCTTGAACTCCCACTAGCTCAGTTCAGCTGTTTCTGTGGGTTCCCCTTCATGAGCTTTCCTGCCCCCTTGCTCTTACAATATCTCCTTCCTCTCTTCAACTGGACTCTTGGAGCTTGGCCCAGAGCTTGGCTGTTGATCTCTGCCTCTGCTTCCATTAGTAACTTGATGAGGGATCTCTGATGACAATTAGTGTAGTCAGTAATCTGATTACTGGAGAAGACCAGTTCAGGCACCCTTTCCACTATTGCTAGGAGTCTTAGCTAGGGTCATCCTTGTGATTTCCTGGAAGTTTTCTTGGCACCAGGCATAACAACAGACAGGTGGATCAATGAAATTGAATTGAAGTCTCTACTTATAAATCCACCCACCTATGAACACCTGATTTTGACAAATATGTCAAAATTAAACAATGGATAAAAGAAAGCATCTTCAACAAATGACATTAGCATAACTGCATGTTCTCATGTAGAAGAATAAAAATAGATACATATCCATCACCCTACATAAAACTTAGGTACAGGAGGATCAAAGGCCTCAACATAAATCCAGTTACACTGAACCTGGTTGAAGAGAAAGGGGAGAGTAGCCTTGAATAGAATACACTGGCACAGGAGGTCACTTCCTAAATATAACACCAATAGCATAGACACTAATTTTGATAATTAATAAATGGGACCCCTGAAACTGAAAAACTGTAAGGCAAAGACACTGTCAATAAGAGAGAAAGGCAGCCTAATGAATGGGAAAATATCTTTACCAAACCCACATTGAACAGAGGGCTGATCTTGAAAATATATAAACGACTCAAGAAATTAAACATCAAAATATCAAAAAATCCAATTTAAAAATGGGGTGCAGATTTGCACAGAGAATTCTCAACAAAAGAATCTCAAGGACTGAGAAATACTTAAAGAATATTTCAGGACTGTGGCAGGCCCTTGGAGAGGACTTCTGATCCAACCATCTGACCCGGAGGGTAAGTGGGTCCCAGCCCAGCCACCTAGGTGTCTGTCCCCAGAGGGGACTAAGGACATCGTCCCATCTCCCAAACCTTCAGGCCATTAAGGGAGCCTACCCCACCTATTGGTTTTTCTGCTTAGTACACCACAGCTTACATCCAAGCATCCGTCCCCATCAGTGGTGGGGTCCTCAGTTCCCAAAAGGAATTCAACCTGTTCCTGGGCTGAGGCCCTGAGGGAAAAGGAGATGTGTACAAAGCCACAGGGCTTTGTGGAGCAGAGAAGCCCACCCTGTTGACTGCAGCAGGCCCTTAGAGAGGGCTTTTGATCCAGCCATCCCACCCAGAGGGTAAGTGGGTCCCAGCCTAGCCGCCTAGGTATCTGGCCCCAGAGGGGAATAAGGACACCCACCCATCCCCCAAACCTTCGGGCCATTAAGGGAGTTACCCCCACCTATTGTCTTTTCTGTATAGCACACCCAAGCTTACATCCAAGCATCACTCCCCCATTGGTGGCTGGGTCCTAGGTTCCCAAAAGGAACTCAGCCTGATTCTGGGTTGAGGCCCTGAAGGAAAAGGGGGCGTGTACAAAGCCACAGGGCTTTGTGGGCTGCACAGAGCAGAGAAGCCTGCCCTTTTGTCTGCTACAGGCCCTTTTAGAGGGCTTTTGACCCAGACCCATCTGGACCTGAGGAGCTTGGCAGGTTCTTGGGCCAGCAAAGGCCCCTGATCCAGATCCATCCAGACCGAGTAAGAGGCCTCTGTCGAGAACCAGTTGATTCAATAGGAGGGGAAAAGATGGGAAGGCACCAGGCATCAGTTTTTCCAACAACCTGAAAAGCAACAAGACAAAGCCAGAATCCAGCGATTATGCAAGAAGACCTGAGCAACCTAATTCAGAAGAGGTAGAAGAAATCGACTTTAAATGTAACTTTATGAAAGTAATGAGAGACCATTAAAGAAGAGGTGAAAACACCTTTAAAGAAAGGGATGAGAAGACTAACAAAAAGTTAGAAGAAATGAATAAATACCTAAAAGATATCCTAGAAAATCAAGAAAAAAGCAATCAAACAGGTAAATAAAACAGCTCAAGACTTGAAAATTGAAATGGAAGCAATGAAGAAAACACAAACTGAGAGATGGCTGGATATGGAAAAGCTAGAAAAACGAACAGGAACTACAGAGACAAGTACAACCAACAGAATACAAGAAATAGAAGAAAGAATCTCGGACACTGAAGATACAATAGAGAAAATAAACTCATTGGTTGAAGAAAACAACAAATCCAACAATTCATAACACAAAACATCCAGGAAATCTGGGACACAATGAAAAGACCAAACCTAAGAATAATAGGGGTAGAAGAAGGAGAAGAATTCCAGATCAAAGGCCCAGGAAATATATTCAACAAAATTATAGAAGAAAACTTTCCCAACCTAAAGAAGGATATCCCTATGAATGTTCAAGAGGCATACAGAACACAGAATAGGCTGGATCAAACAAAAGAATCCCTTCGCCATATAATGATCAAAACACAAAACATAGAGAACAAAGAAAGAATATTAAGAGCCTCAAAGGAGGAAGGTCAAGTAACATATAAACGTAAGCCTATTAGAATTACACCTGATTTCTCAATGGAAACCATGAAAGCCAGAAGGCTTTGGATAGATGTGCTACAGACACTAAGAAACCATGGATGGAAGCCTAGACTACTATACCCAGCAACACTTTATTTCACTATTAGTGGAGAAAGCAAGATATTCCAGAATAAAAAAAAATTAAATAATACATAGCCACAAACTCAGCCTTACAGAAAGTATTGGACGGTAAAGCACAGCTAAAGGAACCAAACAACGCTCATAATAACACAG
>JAQHUG010000270.1:1477980-1488443 GCA_028555095.1 Dicrostonyx torquatus | reverse complement strand
ATGAAAAACAAAAACAAACACCATGTATCATGCCCACATTTATTGGTGCTATCTGAGAAAGGGATTTACCTTGTAGACCAGCATGCTGATCTCAAGTGCTGGATTACATCTATCTGCCATCCCAACTGGCTCTAACTCTTACTATTTATTATTATTATTATTATTATTATTATTATTATTATTATTATTATTATTATTACATCACTGTAGTGTGGCTATGAAATAAGCTTAAAGGAGTTCTATCTTTCCTCTTTTTACTTCAACTACCATGTCCACAACTACTCTGAAAGTCAGAGGGAGTTTTGACCATCTCCTATAACTCCTCTCTCTATTATCTTCAGAATCTTTGTGTAGTCACGATGAGAATGGCCACCTCAATTGCATTTTCACTAGGAACTCATGCTTGTTTCTGATGATGCCCTTACTGCCAACACTACTGGTTTGGCTGTGTGGATACATACATGTTCATACTGCCATACATGTTCCTTGGGTGAGTGTTCAGGTCAATTCATTTGGATATGATTTGAACAGTCAGTATATCACTTTTCCATACCCACACAGGTGCTTATTTATTAGGGCCTTGCTAGTGTGTTACAATGAGTGCAGGCTTGTTTCCATGTTCCATCCCACCTGGCTCCTGGCCACTGGGCTAGCTTACATTTGAAATAACCACACTGGAGTTGCATTAATTTAAACACTGCCTGGCCCATAAGCTCTAGCCTCTTCTTGGCTAACTCTCACATATTATTTTAATCCATATCTAGTAATCTGTGTGTCACCACAGGGTGGTGGCTTACTGGGAAAGATCCTAACCTACATCCATCTCAGGCCAGAGAAACATGGCATCTGCCACACTTCCCTTCTTCCTAGAATTCTGTTCTGTCTATTCCACCCACCTAAGGGCTGCCCTGTCAAAAGGCCAAGGCAGTCTCTTTATTCAACAAATGAAAACAACAGAAATAGAGAAGGACCCTCTTACACCACTAGTGAACCACAGCGATGCTCACATTCCACACTGGGAGCTGTCAGCACACATCCCTGAAGGCAGAATATTATAGGAAAAACTTTCAACTAAGCATGGATGTTTTTATTTGCCCTACAACATATTTCCTACTCTTTTACCAAACTTCCTACTTAGACAGAACAACCCAGAGCTCCAATTTGTGTCAGAAAAGGTCAAAATGTTACTTTTTCCCAGGTGAACTTAAAAGTGGGAGATCTGAGTGGTTCCCATGATAACAGAGGTGACAGAGCTGAAGGAGCTGGCACCCTCCACTGGAGACTGTAGAGGGCTAGTTCTTTTAACAGAGGTAAAGAGAAAGGAGTCCCAAGCACAAGTTCACTTGCCTTCCTTCTGGGCTCAAGGCTCTGATATCAGAAACTATTCAGACTGCTATGAAAAACACAAATCCATGCCCTAGAAGAGTCCGTCCATGCCGACTTTCTGTGCGGAAGATTTATTTCTGCTTAGGCTGTACCTCTCTCTCTCTCTTGTGAGCAACTTTATTTCTGGTATTTTAAATTCCTCAATCTGTGGGGAATATCAGTGTGTCAAGGGCATGGATATAATACTCTTACAGCGATTTTCATAAGGGATTGTCAGGAACCAACACACTATTTAGCTTTGATATATCATCTACATGCTGCTTTTTGATTTTATGTGCAAATGTTTCTGCTTTCTTATTACCTTGAAATCTGATCACTTAACATCTTATCTGAGATTATAAGTTGTTTAAAGTTCAACTAAGGTCTATTGGCCTAATTTTAAAATTAAGTTTTCTATTCTACACTTGGTTCGCCACTCTATTCATTGAACTGTTCTGTATTCTTTTTCTCGTTTTTTATTCATTGTAGCCACTTTATTTTTCTACACGTTTTTCAGGTGTATAAAAATAAAAGAACCAATCTGTGATATTGTATACTTTGCATAGCTATTGTTTTGCTCATATCTAATAAAATTACTCAGAAGAGATCTTACTATCAGCCACTTTGCTAATTTTTTTATTGCTTTTGTTGTTGAAGCACCTTCACCATTCATAACTTGAATTCTCCAGGTCTCTTCCCCTTTTCTCTGCTTTTCTTTGCTTCCTGAGAAGACCTGGTGCTGAGGGCATTTGTACATCACACTGCTTTTACCGATGAGCAGTTTGCAATGGGCCAGTCAGCATCTGTGGCTTCAGTCAGGCATATCGGGATCTTTTGATTCACTCTGATCTGAGAGGTCTTTGTGAGTTAATGTGCTTGATGGAGGAATGTTTCCCTCAAGTTCAAGTCTGCTAAGAGTGTATAAGAAAGTTTAGCTTGCTCACTGGCTCTGCACATCACTGCTGAAAGGATCATGTTTCTTTAAAGCAACAGTCTAAATTGCATTAGGTAATGTGAGGAGAACCTCTGTTTCTGTACTTGGAATGAATTTTTTCTCTTAACATTAGTTTATTCTTTTTATCAGCATGTTCCCCTTTGAAATTTTTAAATAAAGTTTTATTCTTATTTCTAATTAACTTTTCCAAATAATGGAGTCAAGTGTCTTATGATACAATGAGATGATTTTGGAAATTTTCCATAATGTATAGTTTGTGAAATATTTACATTAATTTTATTTGAATGGTTTAGAATCATTTGGTTTTCTTTGTTGGTAGATTTTATGCAATTGTCTTTCAAGTAACTTAAAAACCTCAAATTTTCTATTTTATCTGACACATTCTTGCAAATTTCTCTATCTATGGAAATGTATTCAATTTAACAGGAGGAATTTTAAAATATCCATTTAATTACTAACTTATTTCTTTTTCTTTTAATGATTCTGTATTATTCTCACCTCACTTATTGTTGAAATATACTTATTAGCTGGCACTCCTTGTGTGTGTAGTGTTTTTCTGCTCTGTATACTCTGAAGGATTTTGTTTTGTCTCTGTTTTCGCATTTGTACTACTACGTGGAGAATTTTTTTTCTTTGCCAGTTCCATTTTTTTACTGTCTTGACTCTCTGTATTAAGGCCTTCCATGAGTTTTAGAAAATTTGAAGATTCAGAATTGTACTTAGGTTTTCTTTTTTACTTTTCTTTTTTCCATGAAACTTAAAGTGCACATGTCAATCATGTTGGAATTACTCAAAGAACTCTTAGAATATTGCATTCTGAAATACACACTTGTTACATCTGCCAGATTATACTTCCCACTTTCTTTCTAATATTAGTAATCTTTTAACTTCTTATCTCTTTGTAATTTCTCAGAAAATTAGTCTGTATCTAGTTTCTATCTAATTCACCACAAAATCTTTATAGTCTCAGTGTGCAGTGCTGCTTTGTATGTTTGTTTATTTTGCCTTCTCCCTAGTCCTAAAATAACAGGTATTTTTCATTCCAAGGCTTAGTAGTTCAATTTCCAAAAGTGTAGCGCCTTTATTCATGCCTGAGGCTGAAAGACCAAGCTGTGTTTCTACATTCCTCCCATTAGAGAATGATAATTAACTCTTTTATTAGTCAGTTGTAACTAATTTTTCAATGCTATAAACAAGCCAAATTAAAACTGATATAGAATCTGAGGCTATAGAAATGCACATGTCTCTGCCTTCCAATATTTCTTAGCACATTGGTGGGTTTTCTTTCTCTCCTCAGAGGACAGTTTGGAAGATGTGGGAGTCCCCTCTGTGCTATTATTACCATTAATGAATAAAGAAACTGCAGTGGCCTGTTGATAGGGCAAAACTTAGGTAGGCTGTGGGGGAGGGGACTAAACAGAATGCTGGGAGGAAGAAGAGAATCAGAGAAATGTTATGGACCCGCCATCGGAGACAGACATGCTAAAACATTGCCAGTAGGCCATGACCTTGTGGTGATACACAGATTAATGGAGATGGGTTAAACAAGCCTGCAGATGCCAAATAGCAAGGTGAACCCAAAGAAAAACTTATATAGAATTTCCTGGATGTTGGAAGCAAACAAGATCGTCAGACAAAAGCTGGAATCACGGGGGTGGGGATGGGGGTGGTGGTAGGGATTGGGGGAGGGGGTAAGCGAAAGGGAGGGGGTAGAAGGGAGAAAGGAAGAACCGGGGAGAGCCTGGGGTTGTGGGAGGGTGGAGATGGAGGAAGGGTGGATATTGGAGAAGGGGATAAGATATCTACATTAACGGGAGTCATTTTAAGATTTGCAAGAGACTTGTCTCTGGAGGGGATCCCAGGTATTCACAGGGATGTCCCAGCTAGGTACTTGGGCAGCAGAGGAGGGGGTACCTGAACTGAACTTGTGCCATAGTTACTTTGTTGAATATCTCAATCGTCACCATAGAAATTTTGCATGATGGATGGAGATAGAGCCAGAGACCCACATTCACACCAGAGCAAGGGATCGTGCTACCAAGGTCCAGTGGAAGAGCAGAAGGAAGGAGAAGATGAGCAAGGATGTCAGGATCGTGAGGGACTGGCCTATCAACAGAGACAGTGGGCTTGATCCATTGGGAGCTCATCAAATCCAGCTGGACCAGGACTGAATGAGCATATGACCTAACCAGACTCTCTGAATGTGACTGCCAATGGGGACTGACTGAGAAGCCAATGATAATGGCACTGGGACTTATCTCTTCTGCATGTATTGGCTTTTTGGGAACTTATTTTATATGGATGCACATCTTCTTAGACCGAGTTGGAGGGTGAGGGCCTTGGGCTTCCCATAGGGCATGGTATCCTGCCCCATCCTTAAGGAAGCAGGGGGAGGGCGGTGGGGTAGTGGGGGAGCGGGAGGGCCGGGAACAAGGGGAGTAAATGTAAATTTTTCTTTTAACAATAAAGAAAAAAAAACCAACAACAACAACAAAAAAAGAGTTAGCCAATAAGAAGTTAGAGCTAATGGGCCAAACAGTGATTTAATTAATACAGTTTCTGCGTGATTATTTCAAGTGTAAGCTAGCAGGGTTGTTGGGAAGAACAAGCAGCCCCCTCTATCCAACATTTGGAGAAACTCGTTCCTCTTCACACAGAGTCAGTGACAGTCAGGAGGTAAGCTAGCACTCTTTTCCACCCCTAATGCACCTCAAATAGGTTTTTCTTCTGTATTGACCCATCTTAGCTCTGTGGCTTTTGAGGTACTGTGGTTGCTTTGACAAAGGACCTCAGAACTAATCCTACTGTTTGAGTTGTTCATGGATGCCCTCTCCTGCTATACACAGTACTTCTTGTTCCTGCTTACAGTTTGTAGTAAGCTGTAGACTTAAAAACTAAATCAATCATATTCATACCTGTATAAACACCTGTTAATTGGGATTCTTTTTCTGTCAAGAAACAGGTTAGGAACATTTTCTATTCATTTAATTTTATATTAGCTTTATTGGTAGTGGTATATGTCCATTACTTTTCATTCCTGGATGGAATATTTTAGACTCTAATAGAAAGCCTTGGCCATTTATCACCAATCCTATTTAAAATATCAGAAATGAAACTCCAAGTTTTATTCTGTCTCCAGAGTGCAAAGAAAGAACAGGCTTTTTCTCCAATTTAACTTAAGATTTCTATTTAACTTCTCAGTCTCTCAGGAGCCATTTCTTTATATATATATTTGGAAAAATACTTAAGTAGGAAAAGTGTTTCCAGACCTGAACGTTTTGAGACTTCAAGTCTGCCTGGAAATAATAGCCAAGTAAATCTTTTTATCCTCTTATGTCCTCAAACATAATTTTTACTTCTTTTCAAGCTTCAGTAGCTGTTCTTAGTGAGTAGATTGTTCAAGGGAAGTTATTATGTTGATTCCAAGTCTATTATCATGTACCTCTAAATAACTTTGGATCAATCTAATTCTATGGAGACATAATTACTGCAACTTAATGGGCTGTTGACTTTAAAAGGCTAGAACACATTTCATTTTAATCACCTTGCATTTCTAGTATCAAAACTGATATATCAATTAGCAAAGAATGGACAGTTATTGAAAATAATACTTGATATATTAGCAATAGACCAAAATAACATGGAAAACAAACATTGCTTTAGAGAGAATAATAAATATCTCTGATTAAAACGTCCCTAATTGAGGTGTGTGTAATAGTGCACATCTATATTGCCAGTCACTGCCAGGCTACAAAAAAAGATATCATAACCAGAAGTCCAGCCTGGGCAGGATAACAGAACTGCCTGTGTAAAGCGTTAACATACAAACAAATCAAAACAAATCAAGTTCCCACTGAATAGTAGTGCAAGCACTGGAGAGACACACACTCAGTAATAAAAGAGTGAATTCAAGGCAGAAGATGAGACACCAGAGGTTGTCAATCTACCTCAGTCTGACAATGAAACCGGGAAGATAGACTATCAGGTGACTGCTAGAAGGCAGTTCTCAGAAAGACAGAAGACAAAGATCAGACAGGTAGGCAGTGATCAGACAGTAGACAATGATCAGACGACAGGTAGACAGTGATCAGACAATAAACAGTGATCAGACAACAGGTAGACAGTGATCTGGCTACCAGATGGCATCTTAGCTGTATCTATAAAGGACACATAATGGAAGGACTGAAGAGCATTACTAGTTTGGGAAAGAAAGGGACAAGAGCACATTAAATTAGATTCAACTGCCTTCACTGATGGCAGCAAAGAAAAATTGAGACCTCAGAGAGGATAGAATCAGGTCTAGAGTAGTCACAAACCTGACTTAAGATTAATCAAGAAACAAAAATAGAAAAGTTAAAACACATGACTGAAAGATATTTTTTTCTAAGAATATCCATCATATGTTGGATTCTTTTCTTGAAAATATTGTATATACTAGTCCTATTTGTTTTTCTTTATTTGTTTTGACAGTGTCTTGCTTTGTAAGCCATGATAGCTTAAACTCACAATTATCCTGTCTCAATCTCCTTAGTGCTAGAATTACTGGCCTATGCTACCATGTCCACAGGATGACTTTCATACTAATAGAACAGGAAGAGATATGGGAGGCATTTGGGGATCACATAGTCAGCTCTGGAGTCACTATATTTGGAAAGTAAAATAAACAATTGATTCTTTCATGTGGCCCACTAGTCCCAAAGATATGATACCTTGACTCTACCTTTCATTTGGGATACTCCAGATGTCTAGTAAAAGTAATTAAGGAAGAAAACGTCTCAACCGCTGCTAGGGAAGATCAGGAGAAGTCAGGGTCTTTATGGTTGTCTTTTAATGGGATAATAGGAATGTTATCTCCATCATGAAGTATTCTATTGATTTAATTACAATTAATATGTACTGATCAATAACTGCCAATCTACAAAGTAATAGAAGGAAGGTTACACTAGAAATGTAAGAAAGGTCAAATATTGACATAAGATGAACAGCATAATCCTAACAGTATGGCCAAATGATGTCTTGCAAAATCATACAAGAAGGAAATATACCATAGCCACCTCTAGTCATGATTCCTGGGTTCTTGCCTTTGTCTTCATTAGAGTTTCTGGGCTTTGCCTAGTGTTTCTAAGCAACTGTGATTTGTACTTCACACCTGCTTCACTACAGCCTCAGAAATTCTGAAATGGCCTCCTACTGCTGACAAACAGTAGACTGTACTGGTTATAATATTCAGGTGCATAATGTAGATATAATGAAAATATTTGCTGAAAAGATTTTGTTTGCTGATTCTACAATGTTTTTCTCTAGTCCTTTACCAGATGCCTCCAAAATCTCACCCACACAATGCATCCATCAGTTGACTTTAGAGTCCATGACTCCTGGGTGACTATTTGCCTCCCTGTTCCTTAGAGATAGATGCATTCCCTCAGACAGTGAAGCATTCAGGCCACTTTGTGTTTCTATGTTTCCTTAGAGGACAAGGAAGCAAAAAGGCTTGACAGTACAATGGGTCTTAGACAGTAGTCTTTTCTATCCTGTATGACTTTCAAACTTCTCTATATCCTGGCAACAAAAACTGTATTGATCCTGGCCATTGCCACTGTACTCTGTTTCTGATAAATGTATAAAAAGTCTAATTTCTTTCAGTAAAATTGGCACCATTCATGGGTGCTTGCTCATAGAAAACATGGACGCTTAGCTGACCAATGCAAAGCATCTTTTTCTGCTTCCTGACTGTGGAGGCAACTTCTTTTTTTTTGTATTTATTGTTAAAAGAGAAATTTACATTTACTCCCCTTGTCCAAGGCCCTCCTGCTCCCCCAACACCCTTCCGCCCTCCCACTGCTTCCCTAAGAGGGGGCAGGATGCCCTGCCTGTGGGACGCCCAAGGCCCTCCCCCCTCCATCCCGGCCTAAGAAGGTGTGCATCCATATAGACTAGGTTCCCAAAAAGCCAATACATGCAGAAGAGATAGGTCCTCATGCCATTATCATTGGTTTCTCAGTCAGACCCCATTGGTAGCCACATTCAGAGATTCCGGTTTGGTCATATGCTCCTTCAGTACTTGCACAGCTGGATTTGATGAGCTCCCAATAGATCAGGCACACTGTCTCAATTGATGGACCAGTCCCTCGCGGTCCTGACTTCCTTGTTCATCTTCTCCCCCATTCTGCTCTTCAACTGGACCTTGGGAGCTCAGTCCGTTGTTCTGATATGAACGTGGGTCTCTGACTCTATCTCCATCCATCAGGAAAAATTTCTATGGTGAAGATCAAGATATTCATCAATGTGACCATGGGACAAGGTCAGTTCAGGCACCCTCTCCTCTGCTACCCAAATACCCAGCAGGGGACATCCCTTTGGACAACTGGGATCCCCTCTAGAGACAAGTCCCTTGCCAATCCTAAAATGACTCCCTTAATGTAGACATCTTGTCCCTTCTCCAATATCCACCCTTCCTCCATCTCCACCCTCTGACTCCCCCAAGCTCTCCTCATTTCTTCTCTTCTCCCTTCCCCTCTCCCTTTTGCCCACCCACACCCACACCCCTACCTCCATGCCCATCCCCACTCCCATCTTCCAGGAAATCTTGTTTGCTTCCAAAATCCAGGAGGATCTATATATGCTTTTCTTTGGGTTTATCTTGCTATTTAGTTTCTCTAGGCTTGTGAGCTATAAGCTTAATGTCCTTTGTTTATGGATAGGGTCCACTAATGAGCGAGTACATACCATACTCATCTTTTTGGGTTTGGGATATCTCACTAAGGATAGTGTTTTCTATTTCCATCCATTTGCATGCAAAATTCAAATTCAGCGGTTTTTTACCGCTGAGTAGTATTCTAATGTGTATATATTCCATACTTTCTTGATCCATTCTTCCATTGAGGGGCACCTAGGTTGTTTCCAGGTTCTGGCTATTACAAACAAAGCTGCTATGAACATAGTTGAAAAATGCTTTTGTAGTATGATTGGGCATTTCTTCGGCATATTCCCAAGAGTGTTATTGCTGGATCCTGAGATAGGTTGATTCCCTGTTTCCTGAGAAACCGCCACACTGATTTCCAAAGTGGTTGCACAAGTTTGTATTCCCACCAGCAGTTGAGAAGTGTTCCTCTTACTTGTGGAGGCAACTACATCAAGCTCTCCTGTCAACATTACTTTCATGCTGTAACCTTCACCTGTGAGCCATCTTTTTAACTTGCTTTTAGTTGGGTATTTATTCACAATGATGAGGCATGCAACTATGCAGTTGCATAGTAGAAGGCCTCTCTGTCATGCAGCCACATCACTGCCTTCAGGCAGTTCAAGTTCTCTCTCTAGTTCTTACACTAGTACTGTTCCAGAGCATGGCCGTGTTCACAGTTTACCAATATTGTAAGTGCAATTCACTGACAGTAAAATAGTCATATCAGGACTTAACATCATCATTACCTTCAAAACTGTCTATGGTAAAGAATAACACTGAATTTCCCTATGGATTCTATTACAACTTCTCTCTTCCCTATCTATTATGCTTGGGTGCGTAACATTCTATTTTCTTTTTAAATAAATGAGGCTCTTTTCACTTCTCGCTTTAAGAATTCTATTTTTATGATTGAATTATTCTTTTTTAATTTTTTTTATTGTCCACTCTTTCACAATCTCCACCCTCCCACTTCCCCAAGCTCTACTTCATCCTTCCTTTCTCCATTCTCCTTCCCCTGTTCCCCTTCCCCCACCCCCACACATACCTCCACCCCTATCCTCACTCCTGTGCTTCCAACTTTTGCCTGGCAATCTTGTTTGCTTCCAATTTCCAGGAGGATCTATACATGCTTTTCTTTGGTTTCTGTAACATGAGGGCTGACTCATTGGGGTTACTGTTCTGCCCGGTACCCCACAGCCGGCAAGCCCCCCAAAAAAATAACACAGAAAGTCTACATTAGGTTATACACTGATTGGCCCATTAGCTCAGTCTTCCTACCAGCTCCTATAACTTATATTAACCCATTATCAGCCACATGGCCAGTACCTCATCTCAGCTGGGCTGCTACATGTTGCCTCCTTGACGATCTGTGCAGGAATGCCAGGGAAGCTTCCTGCTTCCCAAATCTCCTGTTCTCACCTCTACTTCCTGTCTGGTTTTCCCGCCTATATTTCCTGCCTG
>JAQHUG010000270.1:1450322-1464670 GCA_028555095.1 Dicrostonyx torquatus | reverse complement strand
GGGAGGGCCGGGAACAAGGGGAGTAAATGTAAATTTTTCTTTTAACAATAAAAATAAAAAAAAGAAATACACATATTCATATGCACACATGTGTATGCACACATGTATTTCAATAGCTCTGTCATAGAGTGAATAAGGAATAAATCCTTCTTTCACCCGTTACTAGACTGTGAGTCCCTCTCAAAAATGGAATGAAATAAATACTTAGAATTCATGTGGAGGAAGCCCTAAAAACTGATCATTCCACTAGTCTTGAGAAACATCTTTGTAGCTTCAAAAGCAGGAAATTAACTGGTGCTCATGAGATTTTACACAACCGAGAACCCATCTTCTGAAATCATATGAAGATATCATCCCTGAAAACAATATTGAAAAGACTCAAAGTTGAGTGAGGAGGAAAATAAACTATTACAAAGATAAAGCATCAAAGTCAGATAGGATAGGGGTGCAGTTATCAGCCTAACTTCATCAGTTAGTCCTCTCTGTGTGTACAAATGTGTGTGCATACACATGTGTGCATATGAATATGTGTATATGTGTGTTCCTGTGTATGCATGCATTGTATAAATGTGTTTATTTGTGTCTATTTACATGTATATGTGTTTAGGTATGCATTTGTATGTTTGCATGCGTATGCAAGCATAATATGCAAATGTTTATTTGTATGTATATTTATATGTGTGTGCATGTGTATGTGTGTTTAGGAGTGCCTTTGTGTGTTTGAATGTGTATGTGTGCATTGTATATAAGTGTGCATTTGTATGTATATTTAATCTATGTGTGTGAGCATGTGTATCTGTGTTTAAGGGTGCATTTGTGTGTATGCATGTATATGTACATATAATTGCATACATTTGTTTGTTCTATATGAGTATATTTGTGTGTATGTGTATGCATGTGTGTTTATATATTTGTATTTGTGCACGTATGTGTATATATTTACCTACGCATACATTTTTGCGTGTGTACAGTGTAGATCATGTATGTATGCATTGTTTTATGTGTATGTATATATGTATTTGACAGTACGTATATGTATATGATTAGCTAGGTCCCCCTCATTTGAACTGAGGTTTCTTAGCAGATAAACAAAGTTGACTGTTTGAGGTTCTGATTCATTATTACAGTGTTAAAATTCTTGTGTCCAATTCTTATGTGCTGTATCTCAGTCTTCTCCACGTCTACTTTCATACCAAGGTTTTCACTTACTTCTATCACTTTATTTACCATGGCCTTTGAACTTTCAGCAAGTAGTGCTACATTGCCAGCAAAACGCAAGTTTTTGATTCACATACCGCCTATCTGCATGCCTATCTATCTCCTCATCCTTCAGGGCTGTTGGTATTATTAATTCCAGGAATATATTAAAGAGTACCAGTGAAAGAATGCATCTCTGCAACATTCCTACAATGATCTTTAACTGATCACCTAGTTCTCCACAGACTTTGACTGAGGTAAAGGTATCTTTATAGGCATTTTCTAGTACTGTTATGATTTTTTCTCTGGGTACCTGTAAAGGACCTCAAAGTTCTTTCCTTCAAATGCTATCAAAAACCTTCCTGACATCGATGTAAAAGACATATAGGACCTCAAGAGGCGGATAGAGCTAGTGAGGGCTGCATTCCAGGCACTAGGAAAGGTTTGGTCAGCAAGAGACATAACGACAGCAACACAATTACAAGTATATGAGACGCTTGTCAAGTTGCCTTCTTTACAACTCCAAAACCTGGACAATGAAATGCTCCTCAGAACAGCAGCTGAATGTGTTTGAGATGGCCTGTCTCAGGAGGATTCTAGGCATCACACAAAAAGATGGGCTATGCAAATGATGACATTAAGAAATATCTCCATCTACAGAAGAAAGTAAACTACAGGAAACAGCAAGGGTACCTGAGATACTTCGATCATGTTATAATAATGAGTAACAGCAGATACCAGAAGATAGCACAGCATGGAGAAGTTCATGGAATAAGGCAGAGAGGAAGGCCCCCCAAAACACTGGGTAGATAGCAGAAAGGAAGACTGTGGAATTCGGGTATGACAATAATACAGGTATCTAGGACTGCCCAGGATAGGAACAACTGGAGAACCACCACAAACGGCTGCCCATGTGTTCTTAAGCATTGCTGGGGCATAAATGATATGTACATGATTGCATTTATGCCAGTGAAGGTACCTGTTTTTATGCAAGGCAACAGAAGGAGAGGAAGATGACATCGTTTCCATGGTGACTGGTTCAATCAAGACTCTTTATCAATGAAACCTTAACTTGAGCAACATCTGACTAAAGACATTACCACCTGCAGTATGCAGCTGAGTGGATGATGGTACCTTGTTCCACTGGAACAAAAAGAATGAGTTCTCATGTACATTTCTTATTGGTCACCTATTAATTAATATTGTCTAAAAATCTACAAATACGACTTAGATTTTGCGATCTTACATGCTATCTAAACTAGCATTATAAAGAAGTAATAGTTTTGCTTTCTCTATTTGCTGTCCTCCTCAGTTTTGGGTATGTTATTGGTCTTTCCAACCAACAGATGCATTAAAATTCATACTAACAAAAGGTAGTATTAGTGCAAAAGTATTCTTACATAATCATCTTCTCATTGGAAGAAATCATTCATTCATTAAATATTGTTATTTCCTTAGTACTAATTGCATAATTTTCAATTATGCACACTGTTCTAGAAAAAGAGATATGCTTTAAGTTATGAATACCTAATTGTTCCTAATTGTAGGCTTTTACCATAATAAAACAATTAAAATTTAAATTAAAGCAAATGAAATGAAAATACAGTTTTATATACATAATGCAAACTAGCCAAATGCAGCTACTTGTAAATAAGATGAGTGGGAAACATGGCTGGGCTAATATGTGGTAGCATTACATTTATAAACCTCTTTCCTAATATAAGAATATAAAATGCAAAAGGAATTAACTACTTAATAACTCACTAAAGTGTTTGTAGATCATATAGCTGATGTAAAAATGAAAGAGGGCAATTGCATATATGTCATGTGAGAGTATAATTAAGTATAAATAATATAAATGATGATCATTTTCTAAGAAAATGAAGATCGTGCTTTAAGCTTTCAAATAGGAAAATATTGTATTATCGGTCATCTGCACACACCAGCAAAATTAGTACAGCAGATTGTGTATCTCAGGGATGAAAATTGATTTTGCTCTGCTGTAAAAGAGTTAGGTATGGCAATGATGAAACAGACAGTTGATTACCAGCTGGTGGTCCTGCAGAAGGTTCTCTATACTCAAGGTATACAGAGTCATGTTAATTCCTTTCTGAGTTTCTACAATTCAATGAAGGGAATCTTTATTAAATACTTGAAATAACATCATGTTCCTAGACATAGTAGTACACCTTTTGGACATAAACCATTGTGTCTTATTCATTTGACATGCACTGTATATAATCTGTAAGTGATTCCTAATATCACATTATTTTTTAAATGTGTTTATGCTTTTCTTTCTCAAGTAAAATGCCTCCCTTTTTTATGGAGAAAAAACTTCCATACATTCAATTTTATCCAGAAAAAGTTTTTAGTCAAAGGGTTTCTAGATACAGGTCTCACTAGAAATGCAGGAGGCTGAAACAAGAACCAGAAATGAAAGTTGCCAAGTTAAAATTGCATTTCATGTAGAACACAATCCTCAATCGATTTTTTTTGTTTTGTTTTTCGAGACAGGGTTTCTCTGTGGCTGTGGAGCCTGTCCTGGAACTAGCTCTTGTAGACCAGGCTGGTCTCGAACTCACAGAGATCCACCTGACTCTGCCTCCCAAGTGCTGGGATTAAAGGCATGCGCCACCACCGCCCGGCTCTAGCTATGATCTTTCACCTCAATACAGAGGCATGAATTACAACAATTGTCACAAATCAAAACACATTGAAGACTATGTTTTTTTTTTTTTTTTGCCTGGTTGGAAATTTAACTAAGGGCTTTGTCTTATTATCCATCATAATTCCCAATTTGTACACTATTCAAGAAAAACCTTACTGACATATCAGAAACACAGTCACCTCAACTTGCAAACAGTTCATTAAGTTCATTAGACTTAAATGAGTTTTCTGTGGTCACAGATCTAGACTCGGGTTCTGTCCTTAGGGGAATTTACCTTGATGTACCACAATCCCCTATGTTTTATCAAAGCTTTTAGTAAATGCTAAGAGTGCAACAAAAATTAAGTTCAAAGTTTTATATATATATATATATATATATATGTATACCTATATACATGTGTGTATATATATATTTGGTCATCTATTGGTATATATTTCTGGTAGTTCATCTGTAATTAACCCACCATTCTTCTATATCCTACCTATTATCTATCACATAGTTCTATCCTTCTTCTATCTATATACAATCCTTCTAGAATGTGTCCACCTATTTCCTGTCAGCGTCTGTGTTTCTGTCTGTCATGTGTCTATCTCTGTCACCTCATTTCAATTTTACTACAACGTTCCACATGTGAATTTGTTCTTGGAATTTTACCAACTGTTCTTTACTATAATAACTTTTCCAATAATATGCTAATTCTAGTTCTCACATAACTTTATCCCATATTTCTAAAACGGTTTAAAGCACATATATAACATGCATTTCTGGTAATTAAGAAATCATGTTTTATTTCTACAACAACTATGTCTTTTGCTTCATGAAAATAAATATATGAATGAACATATCATTTCAGTCAGAAAAAGTCATTCTTTCAAAGATTTCTTCTAGCTAGCTCATTAGAAATCCACTGTGAGCCCTCAGTCTCACACAGAAACTGCAGGAAATTAAGAGATGTTGAGAATAGGAAAAATAGTCTTCCTGGGATGAGCATATGACCAAATGGTGAGTGTGAAAATAATATACAAGTAATGTTATACAGATGGAACAGGTTGTAGTTAGGAATATATATGTATGTATGCGTATAATATATTATATGCATATTATATATATATTATATGCATATATACATGTAATAACAATTAATAAGAGAACTGGGCCATGACTTTGGAAGACCTCATAGGGGAATATATGGGAGAGCTTGGAGAGAGATAAAGGAAGGGAAAAATGATGCACTATCATTTAAAAACAGAAATAATAAAAAATGAATTAAAAATGCAGATAATTAAAACAGCAACAAATACCTTGTCAAAGGTTATACAGACATATTACCACTGCAGTACACACCAACTATAATTAGGGGACAATTGCTTTAACACACAAGCCTGAAAGTCTGAGGTGCAGAAGTGTATTTGATCAGCCTTACTGACTTTCTGGGTGGCTGTTGTTTGATCAAATAAGCCACCTTATTTGCTCAGAAGACATGTACAGATGGCATCTCCAAGTATCCGAACTTTGAAATTTAGCAGGGTAATAGCTTTGTTTTCAGGAATATATCTTATGTTTAATAGTGCAGTGTAAAGGTCCTGTTTTCTGATGCTAAGTCACAAAATGTTCAGTCTAAAATTTTGACAAGTCTGATCTTTCAGGAAAAAATGTAGATCCATGTGACCATGGGTGGGCTGTGGAAAATATGTCTTCACTCATTTTCCAATTGTTTAATACTCCTTAAACTCTTAGCTTGCTCTTATACAAATGGTTTTAACACTGTGTACTTTTAATGTCTGTTTCCATACCTAATGCAAAGAGAAAATACTATTGATAGAACTGTTTTACTTCCCAGCACTCTTGTTTCCACAATTGATAATGAAGAACAGTTTACTTTTCCTATCTGTTCATCTTTGCATCATGCTAGTATTGCTTAACCTTGAGTCAACACTCACAGAACTTTCACTAGGTCTTTATTTCATGATCCTGGGCTGGAAAAAGCCAGGACAGGTTCAGAGACTGTATGCTCATGGCAGAGATGTGGACTGGCTAGTTACATGTCAACTTAACACAAGCAAGAATCACTGGAGAGGATGGGATCTCAGCTGAGAATGTATCTATATAAGAGCTGGCTGAAAGCAAAGCTGCAAGGCATTTGTTTTTAACTAGTGATGGACAGCAGATGGCCCATCTCATTGTGGATGGTGCCCCCCTATGCTGGTGGTCCTGGGTTTTATAATAAAGCTAGCTGAGAAATCCTTAAAGAGCAAGCCAGTAAGCAGCACCTCTCCATGGCTTCTACATCAGCTGCTATTTTTAGGTTCCTATCCTGCTTGAGTTCCTGTCCTGACTTACTTTCACAATGAGTGATGCAGAATTATAAGCCAAATAAGTCCTTTCCTACACCATTTGCTTTTGATAATGGTGTTCTATTATAACAATATTAACTCTAACTAAGACAAGATATAAAGTGAAAAGTCTGTGATGAAGAAGTGAAGAAGTGATGATGAGAATAAAGGTTTTCAAGTACAAGAAAATCAAAGTTAAAAAAATATCTGGGGATGGAGAGATGGCTTAGTAAGTCAAAGAGCCTGCCACCAGGTCTGATTACCTGAATTGAATCCCTAGGACCCACATGGTGGAGGGAAAGAACAACATTTGACCTGTGACTTGCCCCCACACATTGTGAGACAACACACATGCTTACATGCAAACAAACACATATGAATAAAAAATAAATATGTTGTAATTATGCTTTGTGTCACAGTGATAAAATATTATTATCATAGTGACTAGGAGAGGAAAAGCTTTACTTGACTTGTTATTCCACATCTCTGTCCATCACTGAAGGGAGTCAGGGCAGGAACTCATCAGGACAGCAACCTGGAGGCAGGAGCTGACGCAGAAGCCAGGAAAGAACACTGCTTACTGACTTGCTCACATGGCTCGCTTAGCGTACTATAACCCAGGACTACCATCCCAGAGAAGGAACCACCTACAATGGGTTGAGTCCCCTCTCATCAATTACTAATTAAGAAAATGCTCTAATGGCTTGTCTAAAGCCCTAAAGAAGTTTTTCAATCAATGTTCCATCCTGTCAGAAGACCATAGCTCATGACAAGTTAGCATAAAACTACCCAATTGGTGTAAATAATATAGTTTTAAATTTTTAAAAAGAAAGCTTCAATGTCAGAACGTTTTCAGATTAAGAAGGAAGTAAAGCAAAGAACCAATTTCATCAGGACAGAATTCAAAGCAAGTCTATGTGCACAAGTGTTATCAAGAACTCAGACTTTCTGTCACTTGCCGGTTCCCTGGTCATCTTTTCTGCATGACTTCCTACCCACAAGAGATTTTTCTCCTCACTCATCCATATGAGCATTTCTTGTCAGAGAAAGGCAGCTTTTCACTTTCTTCACAGACTCATGATGGGAACTCTAACAACTCTCTGAACTCTAGATAGAAGTACCCACACTGTCCCACCTGCTTGTACCCCATTACTGTCATCCAATGAATTAGGTCATCAACACACTGGGCAGTTGCTCTGACATCACACTCTCGATCTCTGCATTAAAAAGAAAGTTCTGCAAATGTTCAGCAGAGGCGCATGTCCTGCAAGGAAGCCCTGGTAGCAGGAGGGTCCTCAAAAGGGATATTTTCTGCTTTCTACGTGACATTTCACATCAGGTGATTAGTAATATACAGAAGGAATTAAAAGAAACCAGAGGAAGATGCGAATAAAGATTGATATGTGAAAAAGAATAAAATTTTTAAATTTATATAAAATAACAAAATACTGCAATGAGAAAAACATGATACTGAAAAAAATAAAGAATAAATATTAAGTTCATATATTTGTGCTTTTCTTAATCTCACAATATTTTCTAAATCTCTATCCTTAAGCAATAAGTCTGTGGAAATGCCCAGGTTGCTAATACATTTCATTCAGAAAAATCAAGCCTCAGCCAAGGCTTATTATAACAAAGTGTTGAAAGAGATTTGAGATTTTAAAATAAAGAATTAATACACAAACACAAAGAGAAAACACAGCAAATACTAAAGGTAGAAAGTTATTACGATCTCCCACTCCACAGTAAAAACTGAGAAATATCCTGTTTTGCTGCTGCAGGAGTCTGTCCACCAAGGAAAAGCCTAAAACCTTGGAATTCAACCAGCATAAAATCTCTTCAATGGCCTCTCATAGTCACACTTACGCTTTGATTCAAAAGCATCCTAGAAAAATGACTGACTAGATCACAGTCCTGGTTCAAGATCCAGGAACACTGAAAGCCATCTCTGAAATCACAAACTCAAAATTCCCCATGTCCGTGGAAAGTCTGGCCAAACACCTGCTATCTCATCTGTTCAGAACCAGGGGAAATGGTATCCATCTCAGCAGTCCTGCTCAGAAGCAGGAGAGTAAGAAAGTCTCTTTAGCTACAGGTTGAAGAGCACCATTCTTTCTCTGGTAAGTGACTTAGAAGTAGGAATTGGTTCATCTTCCCCACACTTCAGGTGCTGTGGCAGGGAGATAACTAAAAGGACACTGAGGAGGAGACCATGAATCTCCTCCTACTTTCTTCACACCAGGAGGCCCTTGTCTATTTTTCACACTTGGTAAAATTCAACACACCTTGCAGCTTCTCTGGTCCTAGATTTCATTGGTCTTTTTAGTGATTTCAATAAACCTATCTCTCAAACTTTTCCCATCTTGACTACAGCATTTTAATGTGTGAACGTTTCATTTCCCGAGTCACAAAACAGACTAATGTCCTTATTTCAATTTTTGCTTCTCTGCACTCCCCAGACTTCAGCTCTTTATAAGAATTAGTTTAGACTCCATAAATATTAGGGTTCCTGAGGAAGTTAAGGAAAAAAAAATAAGGTTCAACAAATAGAAAATACATAATACATATTAGATTGGCAATTGTATCTGTGTTTCATTATTGAGCTTCATACCATGAAACAGCATTCATGAGTCAGAATAGGTCACACTGATTTTACTCACATCCTCAATGAGAAGGGAACAGTGGAAATGTCTGCAAAGCAAGTGTTTAAAACATTGATCATCATCAAGAAACTATCTTAGAAAATAAAATACCATTTATTAGCCTGGATTTTGTGGCTTTGACACTTTAAAACTAAGAACCGGAAAGTGATTGTTTGCATCAAGGGAAACAATTTTAGTAACACAATGATCAAGCAATGGATTCAAAGGGATTTATTTTGAAATAAATATGTATTAATGGTGGGGAAAAATCACCATACTACTAATAAAGTAGTTGTCTTATTGCAGTCTGTTATTGCGTTGGATATTATTTTTTCCCGTCAAATGATTCATGATATTTAGTTCAAATGTCTTTGTAGGAAAACAGACATAAAAGCAGGTATATGGGTTTGAATCTTTTTTGTTTAGCTTTGTTTTTTGTTTGTTTTTTTGAGATAGGGTTTCTCTGCATAACAGCCCTAGATATCCTGGAGCTAGTTCTTGTAGACCAGGCTGGCCTTGCACTCAGAGATTCACCTGTCTTTGCCTCCAAGTGCTGGGATTGAAAGCATGCTCTACCACTGCCTGGCTGGATTTGAATCTTAATACTGTGGTGGTGTGGGAGGTCCTTCTGTCTATGTGCTGCTTTTATTGATTAATGAATAAAGAAACTGCATTGGCCTGTTGATAGGGCAGAACTTAGGTAGGTGAGTGGGAAAAACTAAACTGAATGCTACAAGAAGGAAGGTAGGGAGAGACACCATGGAGCCACCACCTTCAGAGACAGATGTGCTGAAACTTTGTTGATAAGCCACAACTCATGGTGATGCGCGTTTGCTAGAAATGGGTTAAGTCAAGATGTAAGAGTTAGCCAATAAGAAGTTAGAGCTAATGGGCCAAGGGGTATTTTAATTAATATAGTTTCTGTGTGATTATTCAGAGTCTAAGCTAGCTGGGAAGCCAGGAATGAACAAGCAGCACTGTGGTATCTATTGCAAGACAAAATTATTTCTATAGTCATGAGCATTATGCCACAAATCGTATTGACTAGAACTCCCATGACCCACTGCTGACAAGGGGTGTGATTCTGTTTTTTTACTAGGAAAGAAAAAATATAAAGAAACTAAAAGATAAAGAAAAATATTATAGGAACATAAAACTACACTATGCACCTCCAATATAACTAGCATAATCAGTGCAGAAGGAAGTGAAGAAATCATCAAAACTGTTGCTTTCCGTAATTCACGTATGGCTAGGGATTAAAGACAAGGTGGCTCTAAATATAAACCCTACAGTGTAACAGGAAGGCCCACTTGTTTTGTTGCAAGGAGTCACTTATTTGTCCCAGCCTCCCAGAACCAAAATAATCACTCATAGACTGTATTAATTAAATCACTGCTTGGCCCTTTAGCTCTAGTTTCTTAGTGGTTAATTCTTACATCTTAATTTAACCCATTTCTATTAATCTACGCATTGCCACATGGCAGTGGCTTACTGAGTAAAATTCCCAGTGTCTGTCTCCAACGAATCCATGGCAACTCTCTCTCTCTCACTCTGCTTTCTTTTTCCCAGCATGCCATTTAGTTTTTCCCACCTACCTAAGTTCTGCCCTATCAACAGACCAAGGCAATTTTTTATTCATTTATGGTAATCACAGCACACAGAGGTAGATGGATGTCAATGGTAGAACCCTTGCCTAGCATGTGAAACCTCTGACTTCAGGCAGCAGTAACACAAATACAAACGACAAAAACAAAGAAACTTGGGCTTTTGTAGGTATTATTCTGCTTAAGTTAAATAGAATACTTATCAACAATTTTTTTAGCTCTTGCTATTTGCCATGAATAAATAAGCATTACTGAGGCATAGCCAAAGAATACCTTTAATATAAAAAGCCAAGAATCAAGGATATTTTAAGTATTTCAAATTCAAAACTTGCAGAAGTCAAAATTCCTATATTGTGGTGACATCCTACACACCCAACCCAGAAATCTTGGAGCCACTGCCTCTACTTCATCCTTTAATTTTAGACTGAGAATCAAACCTAGTTCCAACCTGGGCACAAAACTATATTTTAACTCCTTGGAGTCAGCTTCTATTCTTTCTGTCACCCAGTCAAAAAATTTTTATCATCAAAATACATAAGCATATTCAGTCTGATGGACATTCATCTTGTTGCAACAAAGAACTGAGTTTATAACAAATACCAGGGTCAGTTACAAATTTATTTTCACATTTCTCTATTGTAAAAGACAGTTAACAGCATTGGTTCATATTTTTTTAAAAAAATTAACATACTTGTTTTCTATTTCCATCCATTTGCATGCAAAATTCAAGATGTCACTGTTTTTTACTGCTGAGTAGTATTCTAATGTGTATATATTCCACACTTTCTGGATCCATTCTTCCATTGAGGGTTACCTAAGATGTTTCCAGGTTCTGGCTATTACAAATAATGCTGCCATAAGCATAGTTGAACAAATGCTTTTGAAGTATGATTGGGCATCTCTTGAGTATATTACCAAAAGTAGTATTGCTGGATCCTGAGGTAGGTTGATTCCCAGTTTCCTGAGAAACTGCCACACTGATTTCCAAAGTGGTTGCACAAGTTTGCATTCCCACCAGCAATGGAGGAGTGCTCCCCTCACTCCATAACCTCTCCAGCATAGGCTATCATTGGTGTTTTTGATTTTAGCCATTCTGACATGTGTAAGATGGTATCTCAAAGTTGTTTTGATTTTCATTTCCCTAATCGCTAAGGAAGTTGAACATGATCTTAAGTATCTTTTGGCCATTTGAACTTCTTCTGTTGAGAATTCTTTTTCAAATAATTTACCCCATTTTTTAATTGGGTTATTTAGAATTTTAATGTCTAGTTTCTTGAGTTTTTTGTATATTTTGGAGATCAGACCTTTGTCTGATGTGGGGTTAGTGAAAATCTTCTCCCATTCAGTAGGATGCCTTTTTGTCTTAATGACTGTGTTCCTTGCTTTACAGAAGCTTCTCAATTTCAGGAGGTCCCATTTATTCATTGGTGCTCTTATTGTCTGTGCCACTGGGGTTTTACATAGGAAGTGGTCTCCTGTGCCCATGTATCGCAGGCTACTTCCCACTTGCTTTTCTATCAGGTTCAGTGTGGTCAGATTTATTTTGAGGTCTTTAATCCATTTGGACGAGTTTTGTGCATGGTGATAGATAAGGATCAATTTTCATTCTCCTACAGGTTGACATCCAGTTATTCCAGCACCATTTGTTAAAGATGCTTTCTTTCTTCCATTGTATAATTTTAGCTTCTTTGTCAAATATGAGGTGTTCATAAGTTTGAGGATTAATATCTGAGTCTTGGATTTGATTCCATTGGTCAATGTCTCTGCTTTTATGCCAATACCAAGCTGTTTTCATTACTGTAGCTCTGTAATAGAGTTTAAAGTCAGTGATGGTAATGCCTCTGGAAGTTCCTATATTGTATGGGATTGTTTTGGCTACCCTGGGCTTCTTGTTTTTCCATATAAAGTTAGTAATTATTCTCTCAAGGTATATGAAGAATTTTGTTGGAATTTTGATGGGGATTGCATTGAATCTATAGATTGCCTTTCGTAGAATTGTCATTTTTACCTTGATTTTTTCCATTGATTCTACCAATCCAGGAGCACAAGAGAAGCTTCTATTCCATTCTATATCCTCTTCAGTTTCTTTCTTCAAGATATTAAAGTTCTTGTCAAGTAGTTCTTTTACTGCCTTGGTTAGGGTTACATCATGATACTTTTTGTGTGTGTGTGGCTATTGTGGAAGGTGATGTTTCTCTGATTTCCCTCTCTCTTTTTCCTTTGTGTGTAGGAGGACTACTGATTTTTTTTAATTAATCTTGTATCCTGGCACTTCACTGAAGGTATTAATCAGCTGTAGAAGTTCTTTGGTAGAGTTTTGGGGATCACTTATATACACTATCATATCATCTGCAAATAACGAAAGTTTGACTCCTTCCTTTCCAATTAGAATACCCTTGATCTCCTTATGTTGTCTTATAGCTATTGCTAGCATTTCAAGCACTATATTAAAGAGATATGGAGAGAGTGGACAGCCTTGTCTCGTTTCTGAATTAATGGAATTTCTTTGAGTTTCTCTTCATTTAATTTGATGTTAGCCATCGGCTTGCTGCATATTGCTTTTATTATATTTAGATATGATTCTTGTATCCCTAATCTCTCTAAGGCCTTTATCATAAAGTCGTGAAGAACTTTGTCAAATGCCTTTTCAACATCTCATGAAATGATCATATGTTTTTTTTCCTTCAGTTTATTTGAATGATAGATTACATTGACAGATTTTCATATGTTGAACTAGCCCTGGATCTCTGGGATGAAGCCTACTTGAACAAAATGGATGATTTTTTTCCAGCATATCATTCATTTATTAATGATATTAATATAAAAACCTTCCATACCAGATTCATCAAGCTATAACTATATAATTGTATTCTCTACAGGTTATATTTTCAACATTTAAACAAATATTTATATTTACTTGTGTTAGTTCTAAATTCTAGAGGCATCAGTCCATCATGGAAGTAGCGTCAAAGCAATTCATATCTTTAGAACCCAGGGAATTAGGAATGGAAGCAAAATGGATGATTTTTATTGCCAGTATTTTATTGAGAATTTTTGCATCGATGTTCATGAGTGAAATTGGTCTGTAATTCTCTTTCTTGGTTGCATCATTGTGTGGTTTTGGTATCAGGGTAACTGTAGCTTCATAAAATGAGTTTGGCAATACCCCTTCTGTTTCTATTATGTGAAACACATTTATGAGTATAGGTATTAGCTCTTTTTGGAAATTCTGGTAAAATTCTGCATTAAAACCATCTGGTCCTGGGATTTTTTTTTTTTTTTGGTTGGGAGGTTTTTGATGACAGCTTCTAATTCCTCATGACTTATAGGTCTATTCAGATTGTTCACTTGGTCTTGATTTAATTTCATTATATGGTATTTATCTAAAAAATGTCCATTTCTTTTACATTTTCCAACTTTGTGCCATACAAGCTTTTGTAGTAAGACCTAAAGATTCTCTGAATTTCCTCACTGTCTGTGGTTATGTCCCCTTTCTCATTTCTGATCTTGTTAATTTGAGTGCTCTCTCTCTCTCTCTGCCCTTTGATTAGTTTGGATAGGCGTTTGTCAATCTTGTTGATTTTCTCAAGAAACCAGCCCCTTGTTTCATTGACTCTTTGTATTGTTTTCTGTGTCTCTATTTTGTTGAATTCAGCCCTCAGTTTGATTATTTCCAGTCTTCCACTCCTCCTGGGTGAGTCTGCTTCTTTTTTTCTAGGTCTCTCAGGTGTGCTGTTAATTCACTAATGTTTGCTTTCTCTGTTTTCTTTATATGGGCACTAAGTGCTATGAACTTTCCTTTTAGCACTGCTTTCATAACATCCCATAGGTTCGGATATGTTGTTTCTTTATTTTCATTGAATTCAAGGAAGACTTTAATTTCTTTCTTTATTTCTTCCTTGAC
>JAQHUG010000270.1:1430954-1449683 GCA_028555095.1 Dicrostonyx torquatus | reverse complement strand
TTTCTTTCTTTCTTTCTTTCTTTCTTTCTTTCTTTCTTTCTTTCTTTCTTTCTTTCTTTCGAGACAGGGTTTCTCTCTGGCTTTGGAGCCTGTCCTGGATCTAGCTTTTGTAGACCAGGCTGGTCTCAAACTCACAACGATCTGCCTGCCTCTGCCTCCTGAATGCTGGGATTAAAGGCAAGGGCCACCACCACCCGGCTGAGGTGTGTTTCTTATAAACAGCAGAATGTTGGATCTTGTTTTCATATCAATTCTCTTAACCTGTTCCTTTTTATAGGTGAATTGTGTCCATTGATATTAAGTGATATTAATAACCAGTTGTTGTTAACTCCTGTTATTTATTTTATTTTATTGGTGGTAGTGTTTGTATGTTTCCTTCTTTGAGTTGTGCTGGTAGAGGGTTGCCAGATGTTTATGCTACTGTGGGTGTGGTTGGCTTCCTTGGTTTGTGGTTTTCCTTCGAGTACTTTCTGTAAGGATGGGTTTGTGGCTACGTTTTGTTTAAATCTGTTTTTGTCATGGAATATCTTGTTTTCTCCATCAATGGTGAATGCAGGCTTTGCTGGATATAATAGTCTGGGCTTGCATCTGTGGTTTCTTAGTGTCTCTAGCACACCTCTCCAAAACTTTCTGGCTTTCATGGTTGTGGGCTCTGACGCCATGCAGGTTCGCGCGGCGGAAGGCGGCTATTTAGAAAGACAATAGCCCAGGTTTCTGCTCCAGCTTCGCTGAGCTGATTCATTTGTAGATGGCCCGAGGAAGGTAGCTATCTCTGCTAGCTGAGGTGTGAATGCCAGAGTGGATGCTGAGAGACAAGGCAGGAAGAGGAGTTAGAATCGATAAGACCCCAAGAGAGGGGACAAAGAGGGGAACAGAGGAAGAAGGAAAGAAAGGAGCAGTTTTACAGGAAGGACAGAACGAGAAATGGGAGAAGGAGAAGTATAGCTTAACAGAGGAAGAAATAGCAGGCAGTAAGAAAGAAGAAATGGTTTTAAGAGAGCCTAGACAGCAGAAGGAACTTTAAGCAAATAGAATGAATACAAGGCTTCGCTGAAGAATAAGGAAAGCCTTTTAAATTGTGACGGTGTGAAAGCCTGTTTCTTTCCGAGCGTCTCCGAATACACATTTGGGGAAAAGCTTCAGCTTCTATGTCGGGGCAACGGTCCCGGACAATGGTTTCCATTGAGAAGTCAGGTGTAATTCTGATAGATTTAGTTTTATATGTCACTTGGCCTTTTTCTTTTGCAGCTCTTAATATTCTTTCTTTATTCTGTATGTTCTGTGGTTTGATTGTTATATGGTGAGGGGATTTTTTTTGATCCAGTCTATTAGGTGTTCTGTATGCTTTTTGTACCTTCACTGGAATATCCTTCTTATGGTTGGGAAAGTTTTCTTCTATAATTTTGTTGAATATATTTTCTGGGCCTTTGAGCTGGAATTCTTCTCTTTCTTCTACCCCTATTATTCTTAGGTTTGGTCTTTTCATGGTGTCCCAGATTTCCTGGATGTTTTGTGTTATGAATTTGTTGGATTTGTTGTTTTCTTCAACCAATGAGTTTATTTTCTCTATTGTATCTTCAGTGTCTGATATTCTTTCTTCTATCTCTTGTATTCTGTTGGTCATACTTGTTTCTGTAGTTCCTGTTTGTTTTTCTAGCTTTTCCATTTCCAGCCATCTCTCAGTTTGTGTTTTCTTCATTGCTTCCATTTCAGTTTTCAGGTCTTGAACTGTTTTATTTACCTGTTTGATTGCTTTTTCTTGGCTTTCTAGGGTATCTTTGAGGTATTTATTCATTTCTTCTAACTTTTTGTTAGTCTTCTCATCCCTTTCTTTAAAGGAGTTTTTCACCTCTTCTTTAATGGTCTCTATCACTTTCATAAAGTTACTTTTAAAGTCAATTTCTTCTACTTCTTCTGGATTAGGTTGCTCAGGTCTTCCTATTACATAATAGCTGGATTCTGGTGTTGTCATATTGCTTTTCAAGTTGTTGGAGGTACTCTTAAATTGGTGTCTTCCCATCTCTTCCCCTCCAGATGGATCAACTGGTACTCGATAGTGGCCACTTGCTCAGTCTGGATGAATCTGGATCAGGGGCCCTCACCAAGGTCCTGCTGCCATCAAAAGTGCAGGCTTTCCTGCTCCGTGGACAAAACAAAGCCCTGCAGCTTTGTATTTACCTGCTTTTCGCCCAGGGCCTCAGCCCTGAAGTAAAATGGGTTTTATAAATATGACTTTCCAGGGTCTAAGACTTGTTCTATAGAGGATGCTTTACATTGTTAGTTTATTTGAAATATTTAATAACCTTTCACTCCATCTCAGAGACACTGAATGTATACTAGGAAAGAAGAAATGAGTCACATAAGTCAACTTTGTTTCTAAAATGTAAATATCTCTCTAGAACGCGATGGACTCATGTGAGTGGAAACCCTCTAGACAAACAACTCATCCTTATTCTTCAATTCCTTTCATACATACAAATGAAAATGTTGTAAATATGTTTTGTTCTCATTCTCAGACACACTGGCACACAGATCCTTTTTCTATAGGGCTGTTATCCAGATACAGAAATAATCAGTAATATCTTCCAGAATGAGATTCTTTCTGAAAGGATTTGCTCATCTTAAAGACCATCTATTGAAGATTAAATCATTTATTATAAGGTAGAAACTCACCATTTCTCTCAAGTTTTTTTTCCCTCTGTTGTGAAATATATTCTCTAAAGTGGAGTTTCATGGTTATTATTGGGAAACCAAGGAAAGTTTTAGAAAATAATAGGACAGCAGATTACACTTATTATAAACAGCCTTTGTTACCTGTCTGGATTGACTTCAGTGACCAGAAAAAATTACAGCAAAGGTCCAAATTCTTATAAAATAAAAGAGAGTGATTTAATTATTCACAAAAATGTTTCAGTTCTTTGATTCTATTCCTGACCCCTTAGAAACCAAGACAGGAGTAAAACAACCTAAACATCTTTGAAACAAAAACAAAATGAAACAGAAAGTCTTTTCCAATCTGAAGACCACAGACAGCATCTGTTACAGCTAAGTTTGTGGGGGGGGGGTATGTGCTTTTAATAATACACCTGTTGAAGACAGAATATGCTGTCTTATCCCTTAGAACCAGAGTTATAGGATACTGTGTCCACTCAGACACAGGTGTTGAGAATCAAACCCGCATTCTCTGCAGAAACAGAAAAAGATCTTAACCTTGAGCCAAACCCAGGTGGCAATTTTAAAGATCTTGATGGAGATAATTTTATGAGGATTACATTCATTGACTATATTCTACACCCTGAAATGTCAGAGATGTTTCTCTCACTTCACTGTCCAATAGAAAGTATGTGGTATGTGCTTATGTCACATACACATATTTGTTTAAAATGATACATGACATGAATATGTATTAGTGTAAAGGTACCAACATATTCCCTAGACATTAGGGAAATCCTGAATAATGATATATAACATTAATTTTATAGTATTATTTCATTTAAAATAACATAGATGAGTAATAAATATATTTGCCATAATTTGAGTCCATAAATAGAATTTTTTCTAGCAAGTATCAACTCATTATCACTCAGCCATAAACCAACCATTTTTTACCAGGTTTTGTGGCACAGTTGCTATATCTTGCAAAACATTTGCTTACAATTTAGCAAAACATTAAAATATTTTAGGACCAATGAAAATGAGAAGGACATTAAAAGTGAGTCCATCTGACAGTCAGCAGCCTCTACGTACCCCAAGACTGCAGTCAACATGACCCAACACAAATTTATAAACTTAATTAAACCATTATGATTTTATATTTATGGTTTTTTGTAACTCAGTTGTATGAGCAATAGCAAGTATTGAAATGTCAAAAGACTAGATAGGACTGGAAGCTTTTCCTAGGCTTCTTGACCTGTGATTTTAAAACTTACCAAGGTGTGTAAAAATAGCCAGATATTCTTGATGTTCTACCCTCCTGAAGAATGCTTCTTATAACCAATAGCAGAGTAGATGAGATCCTCAGTAAATGGGTGTTGTTGGCATGAGCATGGTACGTCAAAGATATCATAGTCTCAGACCTATGGAAATGACAAAGCCTGCCCCAGGTTAGGCTAAATAAAATGGCATGACCTCCCAGCAGTCCATGTGTGGATACTGATAGAATGTGCACAAAGTACCAACTGTAGGTTCATCTTCCCATTGACTGCTTCCTGAGACTGTTCAGCTGTACTTAATAAACTACCTCCTAATTCAACTCTGTATAATATACTTGCTGAGTTTCCAGGCAGCTGTTTTGCCTCTGAGTTCTAATCCCACCAGATCCCAGCTTTTCAGAATGTGTATCTGTTGTTTTTTCATTTCCTGTCAACCTTAACATCCTGTAGTTTTTAGCACTCCTCCAGTGTCTATGTGGCTCTTTTGGTCCCTATTCATAACATCTAGGAGACTAGGGACTTAAGACACAGTCTCTTTGTTGAAGTTTGATCTCTAGGCTTAGTGTGGTGGAAATTGTCTTCCTAATACACTGTTCTCTAGTGACTTGTATAGCCAGAGTTTCTTTGGTCTGCCAGTTCCTGAATAATGACATGGAGAGCTATTATTAAGTATGAAAGCTTAGCCTTAGCTTAAGCTTGCTCTCAACTAGCTCTTAAAACTTAAATTAATCCATTTATATTAATCTACATTCTGCCATGTGACTCCTTACCTCTCCTCAGTACCATACATCCAAGTTCCTTCACATCTGGCTGTCCAGTCTTTCATGCCAGAATCTTTCCTAGAGGTTTTTTCTCTGCCCCTGCCTGTCCTTCCCTGCCTATCTATTGGCCAGCCATTCAGATTTTTATTAAACTGATCAGAAGGTGTTTAGGTAGGCAAGGAAGGACAGAGACACATCTTCACATAGTGTGATCAATTATCCTGCAACATTTTCCCTTTTTGTCTAAATAAAAAGGAAATGTTCTAATTCTGACACAGTAAAACTATATGCAATAATAATAACTATCAAGTAAAGAATTATATTATAAAGTATAGTCCATTTATATTTGCTAACTTAGAAGAAAATTATCTATCTCATCTTTGTAAGTCCAAAATTTTATAACTAAATCACGTTCTATCATAACCTGTATTGCCAATCTAAAAATATCTATTTATATCTTAAAATGTTTCCTTAGAAAAACAACTTAAGATTTTATGTTTCTCAACCTTATAAACTTTATATTTCTTTTATAAGTTTCTTTTCTAAATTTGATATGAAGGAAAACTGTAAAACTTTATCTATTATTCAAACCCTTCAGGGACTTGAGAAGGATAAAAATGCTACCTGAGTGAGTAGGAATGGCAGAACAAGCATTTTCCAAAACTGAAAAAGCCAGAGACAGTTGGCTGCCTGGACAGTCACCCAAGTTTCCTCTGCAACACTGGGACATCTATCTTTGGTGTACAGGCCTAGAATATCTGTCAGAATTTTCTGTGAATTCAAAGCTTTGAAAAGACTTATCTACCTTGACTTGGCAAAATTTGGCAGTTGACTTCCTTTATGTACTGGTTGTCTAATTTGGAAAGCATATTGTCAGCATAAGTCAAGAGACGTTTCTTGTCTGGTGGCTAGTTTGCCACATTTAAAGCAAACTCCATATGAAGATTCTTCAATGCCCATTACCTCCTGTGAAGTCAATTGATAACTGCCAGAAGCAGATGTATCTCACTTTCATGAAGACCTTATACTTTTAAAACATTTTAAATGTCATATTCAGTTCTCGGAAGTGTCTGAATAAAACCTATCTAAAATATATCTGTTTAGTCTTTTAAACACACCTAACATGCTTAGAAATTTGATTATTATAGATGACTAACTACTAACCTGCATTTCTTAAATATACTAAGCAGTTTCAAATAAAAGTTTTCGAAGATGAGGATGTTATATTGTATTTTAAAATTTACTACAATACATTGAACAGGAGTAGAAAACATATATATAGTATGCTATAATAAAAATAACCTTAAATTTGTATCACTATATAGAAATCCATACCAATGTCAAATATTTGAGACTAGTAGTTACTTTTTAGTAGACACAATAACCTATCCTTTTATTCTATTTTCCTATATTCCCCTTTTGTTTCTTGTCATCCAACATCTTCATACTTTTTTAATACCAGATAGAAGAGAAAGGATAGGGGAAGAAAGGAAAAGTAAAAAGAAATGCCTTAATGTAACCTTCTTTGTTTACCTCTCCCTGACAATGACAAATAACAACTTGCGGCTAACTTCCCTAAACATTGAAAAATACCTATAATATTTGTAATGACATCCAAACATCCAGACTGGGCAGCTAAAAACCACCCATTCCACCTCTTGGTAATGTGTATGTCATGTTCTCTGTATTGTTTCTTGTTAATCTTGGGGGTGACAGCATATTTAGGAGACCCTGAAAAAATCAGATAATGGTCAAATCCTGGGACAGCTAGCTGTATCATTTGTTGTCCATTCCCTATGTGATGGGAAAGTGTAGGGCTTCACTGAAGTCCTGGCTGGAGTATGTGAGTGTGGCCCAGCTTAACTAGCCACACTGAATCTGTTCTGGGTACAGATTTTTAAGGAAACTCTAACAGAGGCATTCAGAGAGTCTGGATCACCTCATGACTTCTCTTCATTACTGTTTGGTACTTTTTTTCTGAAAACGTGTTAATTTTAAAGGTAATATACATATCTGCATTAATACAAGAATGGAATGTGCAGTTTGTACAAATCAGCTGAAGATAATTCTCTGTTCTATGTTTGAACAGGTAAAAGGCATCTGTCAACTTTATAAGTGTGTTTGAACTATATAACCAAATTGTAATATAAATCTCCATCCATGCCATATGAAAGGGTGTCATTTAATAATAAGTCATGAGGACTCTGTAGTCAATAAAATTTATCATGTCTCAGGCAGTCTCAGAACTGTTCCCAGTTAGGGAGATCAGCATATATGTCATTTGTCTTGTAATTTTTATTATTTTATTTTTTCAAGTATGTAGCCATAATTTAAAGGAGATCTCCCTCATTCAAATCTGATCCAAATCAAATCCAAAGCTTTTTGTTCCTCAAGAAAAGAAAAGCATAGCATCCCCCCCCGAAGTAACACATTTTATGACTTCTTTTAGAAAGTTAAGACATCCTTAAAAAATATAGGCTGATTTAATTCAGCAGGTTTTTTTTCTGCAATCCAATGCCACTTAGCAGCTGCCATATTTTTCTCATTAGCATTTAAAAACTGAAATTAATAAAACACTATAGGGACCAAATGCTCAATGTTAAAATATTCCTCTTCCCATTGCTTGTTGTTTTTATATTACTTTACTCTCTCTTTAAAGACGTTATTATTTTTAAACGATTTATTTTTTTTATGACAATCCATACCTATTTTCTTTTCTTCATTCAGCACCTAATAACAATTTTAAGTGTACTGTACCTCTTCAGAGATTGTCTTGTTATTGATATGGATTTCTGAACACCTGCAGCCTTTCAGATCTCACATGCAAATGAGCCAGCTATTAGCAGGCCTATTCAAGTGCTCAGCTGCACAGGAGGAGCTGTACTCTGTAAACCACAAATACTGGGATTGCCTGAGTGACTGCAGCTGCTAAGAATTTGTGTCAGCTCCTTGTCTAGAACTTTTCTATGGTTTCTCAAGCCCTGTGGCTGAAAATATGGGGCTAAGCACTGGATATCAGAATGTAACTGTACTTTGTTTAGATTGTCAGTTCTTGGATAATGACATGGAAACATTATCAAATATAAAAGCTTTGCCACATGGCTCTTTCCCTTTCCACAGGACTTTAATTCCTCCACATCTGGCTGGTGTGTCTCCAATACTGAATTCTTTCCCAGAATTCCTATCTCTACCTGGAAAACCCACATATTCTCTCCTGCATGGCTATTGGTTCATCTCTTTATTAAATCAATCAGAAGGTGTCTTAGTCAGGCAAAGGACAGAGATACATCTTCACTCGGGGTGATCAGATATCCCACAACAGTCTGATGTTTGTTCTATAAATTTGAAACTGATAATTACCTTAAAATCTTATTATTCAAATTACTGTGATGATATCTGAATGGACCTTGAATTCATCCCCCAATTTCTTTTTCTTTCTGAAAAGGCTGTTCTTATTTCCCATAGCAAAAATTAAATTAAATGTGTGAGAATCAGATTGCCTGAAATAAAATTCTGATGCTTTGATTTATTTTTCAACTATGCTTTAGAAATTATTCTCATAGAAACTGCATTTTCCTTGCAAGTTGTAAAAAGATAAATACCATTTTATGTGAGGTGCAAATTAGAATCCTGATGAAAGGTGCTTTGTTTCTTCTCTTGGATTATTTCTTCTGCCTTCTTAAGGGTTATAACGACTGACAAGAGAGTGTATAAATTCAGGAGCTATGTATTAAAAATATGGTTAAGAATCTAACCTCAATATTCCTTTTTAATGCGGCACCTTTCTAAAGCATCTTTTATTTCCTCATTCCTTGCATTGTGCATGACTTTGACTTTGCCATGACCCACTAAATTATTTCTTTAAAAATATGTCTACAAAACAAAAACTTGCACAGAGATCACGTCTCACCCTTGCCAGGAACCACAGGGAAACTCAAAGAAATGAATAAGGATTAAGGACTAGAGTTAGAACATGCAATTTTTTGTAAATTCTCTTCTTTTTCTACACACAAAACTATCCAGAAATATAAAATCACCCCATCACCTGTAATCAGGTATACTGATGACATAGAGAAAGGAGGAAGCAGAGACCTTGGTCAGACTTGGGTGGAGTTGAGGCAGAACTGAGGATATCAGTAGTTAAAGCTCCATGGATGGCTTCTGCTGCTGACAGAGTAAACACTGTTCACTATCCCAGATCGTCCTCATTTCCTATGTCTTAATTAGTGTGTTAATGAGCTACTGTTTGCAATGGACTGTGAAATTAAAGCAATGTGTTTTCTACTGTGATAGCTAAACATTTTCACTGGACAGATTTGTGTTTTAACTTTACTGTGATGTCCCTTTTCTCTATTTGTAACACGATAAAAAGGACAGCTTCAAAGAGGTGCAGGTGCCTGATGGCGGAATAAATAAACACTCCTAGCACGCAGAACAATTAAATAATCTCAAACTGATGGGATCTGAGGCAGAAACAAGAACCATAGTAACAACTCTCGGTGGACAGAACAAGAAGGTCCAGGGGACTTTCTGTAAAGGAGCCTAGCTCAGAAGGCCAGGTGGTCATACAAAGGCTTTCCGTCTGCATGTCATCACAGGAAGATCTCCAGACAATAATGAAGCTTGTTGTTGCTAAGAAATTAGACAATGGAACAATGAATTTACAAAAACATTCTCTCCACAGCAAATCCAGAGTAGGTACTTTTTTCTAAACCACAGTGATACTGTCATAAACTCTGTAATCCTATATCAACCTAGTATAATTTGTTTTTCACTTTTATTTTTATTTTTAAATAATAACACTTATAAATAATTAAATGTTATTATTTTCTTAAACCTTCAACTAATAAATCTGGCCTTAGGTAAATTAAAATAGTGACTTGTTTCTTTTAGCAATCTTTATAATTAGACCTACAATGCAAATAAGAAGTATGGGGGAAATATGTACTATAGTTCATGGAAAGATGGGCTACCTGGGAATAATGCAAAGCAGAATAGTGGTCATGAAAGCCAGACCCTGCAGTAGTGATAGCTTGGAAAATTCACATGTGATATAGATGCTGAATGTAGTTTATAGGAAAAAAAAAAAGGTCTTAATCTTGAAGATCAGAAAGAACGTTAAATTGCAGAGATTATCCTTGGATGTTCCACTAAAAAGGCAGAGACAAAGAAAATCATTGTTGGGATAAAATGAAGTTATCATATGAACCACAGGTTTTTTAAGGATGTACAAATGAACCAACTTGACCCTTGTCAGAAAAACTTTCAGCCCAACTGCAGAAGTTAAGTCAGAAGATGGAGGGGAGCTCAATTGGAAGCATCAGTTCTTATATATATTGTAAAATTTCCATTTAATATTTCGGGACCATTAATCATCTGATGTGGAATTTTCTTCTGTATACTGTGAATATGTTTTATTATCATTGGCTAATAAAGAAGCTACTTTGGCCTCTAGAAGGGCAGAATATAACCAGGCAAGAAATTTGAACAGAGATATATGGAGAGAGTAGTTGAACTCTCCAAAGATGCCAGAATGCCAGACTCTTACTAGTGAGCCAAAACCTTGTGGTGAAACACAGATTAATAGAAATGGGGTAATTAAAGAGGTAAGCATTAGTTAATAAGAAGCCTGAGCAAATAGGCCAAATAATGTTGTAATTAATATAGTTTCTGTGTGATAATTTAGGTGTGGGCTCTTGGGAAATGAACAAGCAGCCTACATTTACATAATAATACCCAACGTTCAGCAACTTACATTCACATAAAGCCTAAGAAAGTTCTTTTGAAAAGCACTTGTACACCCACTGAAATAGAGCTTCTTGTTAGTCACACATTTCCAGATAGGTTCTGTTTGTTGGTCATAAGCAGAGGCAAGACTCCTTTAAGTGTCTTGAGTCAGCATTGCCGGCAAAAATTACATGGTTTTTTGAGAGAGGATTCCTGGTTCATGCTGGCAGCCTGAACTTAGACTCTTTTGGGAGGTTCTACACTTAGATGGGGTTTGTGAGCAGCATGGTTCTGGTAGCTTGATGGTGACATAGACCTGCTGTGTCCCTGGTGCTGGAGTGGTGAGCACGGCTTGCAGAGCTGACAGTGAACATACCTCCATCATGTTGGAAAGAGTGAAGCCAACAGGCAAGGCTGTAGTGGTGGTCCTAGCCATACCTGCTTAACTATTTTTAAAAAAGGAGTTTCTAGTCAGAAAGTAATTACAGATGGGCAATAAAGATAGATTCCGACAAAAATAAAACTCTGAATGGGTCACAATGAGTTTTAAAATGTATGTAGGCTTGGGAGACAGAGGAAAAGAGTCTAGATATGAGTACAGACAGTCATAGATTAAAGGAGTAAAGAGAATCTGATTTTGTTTCCACAGAGGATGGGAACCTATGGTTTTCTTCCAGGCTAATGTGGTTTGACTGAACAAGACCCTATGAAAGGTCTCTGCAAACCCTAAAAATACTTCACCCTACCAAGAGCAGGAAGCAGTTTGGAGAAAACAATACCCAAATTCCTAAAATGATTGTTTACCAATGTTTGTTTTCATTTAAAGTGGGGATATGATATAGAAATGAATATTTTACATTGGTATGGACTTTGGTCTATGATATCAATTTAAGGTCAATTTGTTACACTATATATATATAGTATTTATATATATAGTATTTCTGCTCTTGTTTAAGGTATTGTGTTTGTGAAGCTCATTAAAAAGTAATGTACAGTTAAGAAATACAGATTAATATATAGTCATCTGTAATAATCAAAGTTTTAATTATGTTAGTTTTTTAGATATAAGTGATATATTCCAGTTAGATAGATAATGTTCAATATTTCAAAGACCTATAGAATATGTGGCATTTAAAATGTTTTAAGAACGTAGACTTTTCTCTTCAGTGGGACTTGTCTGTTTCTAGTAACATCAATTACTTCAAGAGGATGATAGGCATTGAAGAAACTCATTACAGAATTTGCCTTCAATGTGACAAGGCTAGCCATTTGGGCAAGAAACTACTATTGGTTGGACTGCTTGGTGGTATGCTGTATAAACTAGACATGCAGGACCAACAAAAAAAAAAAATGACTGCTGAACTTACCTAAGGAAAGTGATACAGTTCTTCAGGTCTTTGCTTCACAGAAGAAACTACCAGACATTCTGCAGGACACAGAAGAAAGAGACTCACAAACTGCCAATATAAGCTAAACAGTCTTTCAAATTTCCTGCTTTGTGGAATAGTCTGCCAGGTACTATGGCCCTGCGACGGGATATAAGGATTTATTAAAGAGAACAATACAAAAGGTACACACAAAATACGATACCCAACAGGAGAATACGCAGGCAGGCCAGGCAGGTCGGCGATCCGCGCAGAGAGAGAGCTTTGTCACACAGACTCAACCTTTTATACCTAACTGGGACCTGATGGTCCAACCCCGAACAATCAGCCAATGGCTAATGGCAGGGCGTGGCTACTACCCTGATAAGCTAAAGCTGTTTCCCCCATCATGGCCCTGTAGGCTGAAAACAGATGCCCCAAAGTTACAGAAGCACTTTGGGTGACTGTCTAGGCAGTGAAATATCTCTGCCAATTCTAGAGTTTTGGAAGCTGCTTATAAAGAACTTCCTGATTGCTTTGGTAATATTTCATCTTTTTGTGATCTTTAATGGAGTTGAAGACCAATAGCTATAGTTTTCTTAGCTTTGATAAAAGATAAATTAGATATAAAATTTTAGACTCATAAAGAAATACTGTAACCTTAATTTTTGCTTCATACTTGTTTGGTAATATGCAATTTTATGATGGTAAAGTTAAAACCCTCCTTTTTATTTAGACAGAAAATAGGAAACAATGTGCTTTTTTCCTCTGTATGCTGTGAATATGTTTTATTACCATTGGTTAATAAAGAAGCTGCTTTGGCCTATGGCAGGGCAGAATATAGCCGGGCAGGAAATTTAAATAGAGATATATTGAGAGAGTAGGCGGAGTCAGAGATGTCATGTAGCTGCCACAGCTTCTGGTAAGCCAGAACCTTGCTGGTAGGCCACAGCCTTGTGGTGATGCACAGATTAATAGAAATGGGTTAGTTTAAGATGTAAAAGTTAGTTAATGAGAAGCTTGAGCAAATAGGCCAGTCTTGTAATTAATATAGTTACTACATAATTATTAGGGTCTGGGCAGCTGGGAAACTAAAATACAATCTCCATTTACAATCACATTAAGATTTGAGAACATTAATCATATTCTTGGCTTACCTGATTTGAAAGAAATTCAGTATTTTAGGGAAACATGTTTTATTGTGAAAGAAATGTTAAAAAGAAATATGGTGACAGTTGTCAGCATTTAGGCATTTACACTGGCCTGCCCTCGGGGAAGGAACAACACAGGACAGGTCGGCAGCAACAGCCAAGATGCAAACACTTACACACAGAGCAAATGTGAAGAGAACACTTTTCAAACACACACACATACACACACAGAGAGAGAGAGAGAGAGAGAGAGAGAGCAAAGGTGAAGAGAATGCTTTCCAAACACACACACACACACACACACACACACGGCAAAGGTGAAAAAAATGCTTTCCAAACACACACACATACACACACACACGGCAAGGGTGAAGAAAATGCTTTCCAAATACACACACACACACACACACACACACACACACACGGCAAGGGTGAAGAGAATGATGATGAAGAATACTTCAAAACACTTTGATTATAATCCTGGAAGCTGTGTGTCAGAAAAGTGTTCCTGTAGTGAACTTCTCTACAGTATTGGAGCCAACTAGGGATTAATGAAGTTGAAAGCATATCTAGAGACTTGCCAGGATGAAAAAAGATTAAACTACCACACAGAATTAGAAAATAGCATAGTATGTGGAACCTAGGTCAGTTTGCTCTATCAAAGCATCTTCTACATTGCAGAACACGTCATGGCAAGGAGGTTAAGATACAGAATGAACCAGCCCTGGATTCATTTCCCTATGCTGTGCCTTTTCTTTCATAACATTCCCCACCAAAACACAAATCTGAGCCTCATAATGCAGTATTTATCATTGGAGTTAGAATCACTATGGAGACTGAGGCAAACCTGGTTACTCACATGACAGAATTTCAGTGATGATTAAACAAAAAGCAGAGACCACCCTGAGTTTGGTATTTAAATCCCATGAGCTGGGGTCTTGGTTATAACAGAAGAAGAAAAAGTATATATAGTGTTCGCATTTCTCCCTTTCTTCTGTGTCTTCTAAATTTCAAGTTAGTTTAACATCCAAACTTTAGAATATTTATATCTAGCTCTGCTTAGTGAGGTTTATAGAGTTGATTCCAATCAAAAAGGGAAGGTAAGATGAAAAAAAATGTATAGTTTGGTGAGAAAGAGAACTGGATTGAGTTTTAAAGTGTGGACAAAGTGGATCAAACAACAAAGCAACTGCTGTTAGAGTTTAATTAATTAAACTGTCATTTAAGAAGATTAGATGCATTACACCCATACAGGTACTATGAGACAAAGAAAAGATTTAAGACACTATGCTGAAGCTGGGATTTCTAAGGATTTGTTTCTCAGTTAAACTAAATGTGTTTTATGAGAGAGCATTGCCTCTGAAGTTTAAAGAAGAAAGCTTAGATAAGCAGGAGAGCTTGGCTTCCTACACTTTATGAAAGTTCATAGGAAAGAAGAACGCCAAAGTGGGAAATTCACAGAGGCTTGCACCAAAGTTCCAGAAAGCTGCTGAGACCATACTACAAGATTAGATTACCAGCATACAAGTCCTGAGTTGGCTATGCTCAAATCTGTGAAGGTGATGCATCAGTTGCAATGACTATATAAAATCCAAGAATTCTCTAATAAGAAAGTTGTCTGTACTTAGGAGCTGGTCCCAGAGAGAGGTTAGAAGTGTCATGGGCAACAGAACTAGTAGATGGTTGCAAAGCCTTTTGACACTGCCAAGTTTATTTTCCCACCAGATTTTGGTCTTGCTATGGTTCTCTTTCTACAAATCTCTGTTCTACAAGATCCTCTGTTTTAGGACCAGAATATTTGTATCATTACTTATTGAAAGTGAATGATTTGCTTTTTGATATTATAAGGCCCACAGATAAAAGACAACTTTGAGTCTTAGAGGAGAATGGAATTTTCAATTCTTTTTATCTGTAGGATTTCCTAGTTCATGATTGTAGGCATTTTGTGTTTTTGGCGTGACTCTAATCCTATAGAGGCAAGGATTAGATAGTATGTATTAAAACAATGAGTTTGGATGCCAAGTTGGCAAGGTAGCAATGTTAACAGTAATCTGCTAGAGTAGGCTTTTTCTTCAGCAGTTGAACCATTTTTCAAATGGGTAGTGATATGGTAAGTGACTTTGCTCTACTTTAATTAATATGCAGAGATATATGGCACAGAGCACACAGAGAGGAAGGACCACTACCTTACCTTTTTAGCCTCTAAATAAGTACAGTATTAACTCGAATTAGGAATGAGTCGCTCTGAGTGCTCAACACGAAACTCAAAGAATCTTTAAAACGTGAGATTAGTTTTTCATTTGTAATGGAGAAAGGCCCTTTCCTTTATCAAAGTGAGCATACTGAAACAGATCTATTTGCATACAACCTCAGCATAAAATCAAAATAATATGGACCATCTTCCAGTGGCAATCAATTCCAGTAGAGATTAGTTGTTACTTAATATAAAGCATCACAAGTAGTGAAGGATGAGAAAGCAAGTTAAATTCAATGCTAAGAACTAAAATGTGATGATAATTAATCCATGGCCCTGAACATCCTTCCTCTGGTATTCATTATTCTGTATCATCGTTTTCATCATGAGATGCTTCGTTAGATTTCTCTTTAAACAGTGTTTCAAATACGCTTTTCCCATATAGCTTCACTTCTTTGCCAAGAACTAGGATGGTCTGTATTCCTGAAGTATATAGAGATCAGGCCCTTGGCATTGAGCATCACTTGGCTCCTTTAAATCTTACCTCTGCAATTTGCCAGGTATGAGACATGGCAGAGAGTGTAACCTCTAATGTCATTTATTGTTTATTATTCAGTAAATCAAGGTAAAAGTTGGAGGGAAATATTTCACTTATCAAAGTATCATGATTTGATCCTTAAAGAAATATTCTTTAAAAAAAATTATATGTGAGAGTGTCATTAAACAAAGCCTATAAAATATAGTTTAATCTTGTTTATTTTTGCAGTATCCACTAAATCCTACCAAAATACTATCTTTGACTTAAATTTTGAAGATAATTTTTGAACAGAAATGATCCCCAGAGGACAAATATCTCATGGAGTTCAGCTAAATATATAGTGGAGAATATGTGTGCATATAGTTTTTCTATAACAAGGAGAGTGGCATATTCAATTTGATGTTTTCTTTAGAATCTTTTGAATCCTTTTAGCAAACATACAGGCTGCTTTTGTATCCTTACCTCAGCAATACAGTCATAAGCTCTATATATACGTGAACATTTTGAACACATTCAGTCACAGAAGACTTTGCTGCAATAATGAATCTGACACAAAGATAAATGACTACAATTAGCTTTAAGTAGGATTATTTCTTTAGCCATGACTGATTTATGCTGCCAGAGCTCCCTCTCCTTCAGCCAATGGCTTTTAAGGTATCAGCCCACTGGGGCGTGGTTTTCATTTTAAAAAGTGGTGGCAGTGCCCGCTTGCTCTTTTGCTTCTGGCTCCTGTTCTGACTGCTGGACTGTGGTTTGGGACATTGATCTGTAAGTTTTATCCCCTCCAATAAATAACCCCTCTTTAATCAAACTGGTGTAGGATTGTTTTGCATCATTATCCGGCACCCAACGTTTGGTTTTAGAAACACCTAGCCTTGGCCAAGCCGCTTAGCAGTGGCTGCTTGGCATAAGTCCTCCTGGCTGCGGCCTGGCCTGTGCAGGGAGGCAGCGGCTGAAGGTTCTGCACCTCTTGGGATCCAAGCTGCCCACCTGATTTGCAAAGCAGTTTTTACAGCCTAGGGAGACTGTTGCCTAACACTGAAAATTCCCTGGGGCAAAATCTCCTTGGGACTTTCAGGCAGTTAAAATAGAATCACTGTTTGAAATCTCAGCAGCAGCTTTTGGCTTTAGCAGCCTCAGTGTAGCATAGGAACAGTTAGCCAGTGAAACGTCCAACACGACCCCTCCATTGGCTGGGAGCTGTGATCTCACAGCCCACAGCAGAGTGGTAGGCAGGTGCCTGGAGCAAGCCAGCTGTTGGTTAGCCCCTGAAAGCTTCTGGATTTCTGTTCTTTGTACCCCGACTTTGGATTTCTTGTTCTTGAGATTTTTCCCCAGTTTCTTAAAAAGTGTTAGGACATACCATCTAGCCCGACCTCAGGAATTCAAGTGTACTGCAGCTCTAGCTTCTGCCTAGCCACATGCATGTGTTCGTACATGCCTCTCAACTACTGTAACTAAAGTGACACCTACTGATGAACAATGGTTACTACACCTGATCCTGCACCACAGGTGAGTTTTGAGGGGAAGAAGTAGGTATGACAACATCACCCTCTGTGGCTTGGAGAGCCTGTTTGCTTATAACATATCTGAGGTCTTCCAAAACACATATGAAGCCCTTCCTACAGGGCCATTTCTAGGATTCACCTTTTTTCTTGTATTGTGTAGTTTTTTCATAAAAATTTTGGTCTGAACATAATATGAAGCAGTCCTTGCAGGCTGAATTGAGGCTTCTGAGACAGGAAATTGGAGATTTAAAAAGAAAATGGCCAGCTTAACTAGCAATTTTCAGTCAACTTACGTGCTTTTAGATACAATTAAAATGGAGACCAACCTTTAAAAAAACAACAGATTTTACAACTAGAAGGGGATGCTAGACTTATGCTTAACAGCTTTCAGTCATCTGAGATTTCTTTGGAAAAAATACAGTCCGATACTCATTCCTTTAATGACAGAGTTAGCACTCTGGAAAGGAGCACAGCTGATCTAGAACGAAGAACTCAGTCCATGTTGATGGGTGCTCCAACATTATTTAAGAGACTTTGTATGGTTGAATGTATTAATTAGACTCTGTCAAAGGGGTATGAACTTTTGACAGATAGAATGTCTCTCCAAGAAGGTGCCATTCATGCCATGCAGATTATGTGCAAGGATGACATATTATCTCTAGAGGACAGACTTCAGACCTTGGAATTCTCAATGAGGGCACTAGAACAGACTACTGGAGAGGAGATCCAGACCTTGCAGAAAGCAATGATAAACAGGTTGAAGGATTGAAGGAATGATTGACTTTGACCAAGAGCAAATGGTAGGGAGGCAAAATGTAACTTCATCAGTGTGTAAAACTCTCCAGGATAACTTCTCCAGAGTTCTACCTGCCTTTCCTGTGATAACTTCAGAAAAGGTAGCTGGCTCCAAACACCCTAAGGTTATCAAGGAATATACATGGGAGCCTGTACATATGAGTTATTTGAAAGAGATTAAAAAGTAAATGTAAATTATGGACTGCATTTGTCCTTTGTTAGAGAGATGGTCAAAACCTGGGCTTCAGTAACAAAGCCATACCTCATGACTGGGCTCAGTTAATCTCAGCTGTCCTAGAAAGTGGGCCACAATTGCACTGGAGATGCCTTTTTATAGAGGAAGCAAGAATTTTAGAACAACAGGAAAGAGCAAAAGGAACTGAGATTTCCCTAGATCAAATTCTAGGTGACAGACCCTACTGTGACCCTCAAGACCAAGCTCTTTATGATGGCCACACCCTGTCTGTGTGTACCACAGCAGTGTTAAAGGCTTGGGACAGAGTTCAGGAACCAGGACAGAGAGTGGAGTCATATCTTACAATTAAACAGGGACAAAAAGAACCCTTTAGTGACTTTTTACACAGACTAACTAGGGCTGTATAAAGAGGGATAACTGACCAAGAAGCTAGACATATAATAATTGAAGCTTTAGCTTGTGAGGATGCCAATATGGAGTGCAAAAGGATCCTAGAGCCTTTAGAGATTAGATCAGCACACTTGGATGACTGGGTCTTGCAAACAATGAATGTTGAAACATTC
>JAQHUG010000270.1:1391524-1422029 GCA_028555095.1 Dicrostonyx torquatus | reverse complement strand
TCTTGCAATGTATACTTGTAAATTGTTTACATTTGGAAGGTCATTGTCCTCATTTATTACACAGTTGTTTATTCTCTTAGTCTTTAAGTTAGATAGGTATTAAGTATTGTAGATCAATAGCATCTATGTTTGTCATATTTATAGTTAGTTTAATCAGGTTCTTTAGATACATAGAGATTATATTCTGTATAGTTTTCAACCTCTTCAAAGAGCTGTAGAAAATGGCATTTAATCTAACCTAGAATTCTGTGGTAAAGAGACACAAATGTTCCTGGCTACACCAATCTATTCCTGCGAGATTGTTGAGCACTAAAGACATTCCACTTGGAGCTTGTCTTCTTCTTGGCAAAACCGGCCTCTGGGAGGGAGAGATTTCTTTTTTTTTCCTCTTTACTTTCTTGCCATTATCCTCCTTTTTCTCTTCCTTTTCTCCTCTCTCCAGATTGCCACTGATTTATTAACTCAAATCTGTCCTCTCCTTTTTTTGATATATGAGAAAGTGGCTTTCTGTTCTCTAGGATGATCTTGAATTTCTGGGCTCAAAAAGTTCATCTTCCTGAAAACTGGGACTACCGTGTCTGTGTATCCACCAAACTATGGACACTATGTGGATTTGCTTTCTTCAGGCCTCAAATCCTCTCTGCAACTAACAGTATTTTTCATATCCCTGCAAAGCTTCTATTTGTTTGATTTTTTTTTCTGACAAACTGTGTTCCCATACTCAGTGTGGTCTAGGGAAAAATGCCTCTATCTTCAACTTCACCCATGCCTAGGTGACAGTCCCGCAAGACTGCTGAAATGAAATACCTTCACATTATGCTATGAATTGGGAAGCTAAGGTCAGGGAAATTATCTTTGGCAATGGACAACTGAAGTGAACATAGAGAAACATGGGAGCCTCAAACACAGAATGGTTAGAAAAATCAGACCTAAATTAGACCTTTGTCCATGTTGTTTTTCTGTACTTTAGGAGACACTAAGAAAGAAGGCTGCTGAGTTGGAGGTTCTGATGACCACTGGAATGATTTCAATTCTGGTCCATTTCAGCAGAAAGAGCTCCAAAATATGCTTATTATAATGGTGAGTTCAAGTGAGTTTTCTAATTCAAGTATTAACCGATTTTAGCTTCAGTTTCTTTGTTTTTTGTTTTGTTTTTTAAACAGGATTTTCTTGTGTAACAGACCTGGATGCCCTGGAACTCACTTTGTAGACCATCCTTTTCTAGAACTCACAGAGATCCACCTATGTCTGCCTCACAAGTGCTGGGACTAAAGGCCTATGCAACCATTGCCTGGCCTAGCTCCAATTTCTTTAACCACTCTAGCAAAGAGAATGGTTGACTGTGAAAATCACTAACATCATTTCCTACTTGTTTTTATCTTCTATATAAAAGAACGTCAAAATAATGATGCTGATTACATACTTGATACAGTTGTGTAAATTCTTAATTTGCAGGCAGCAGATTTTTCTTGGAAAGAAATCCAAGTGCTCTCTGTAGCAGTGTGTCTAAAGGAAATGAGGAATGAGAGAAAAAGCAGAAAGTAGACTTGTGAGGACTCCATCTACAAAGAACCCGATGATGAATAGTGAGTAACCTCATGCACAGGAGAAACAAGTTAATGGTGGTAGAGACGGAGACTCAGACTAGCAGAGTACTGAAGAAAAGCAGCTGTTTGTGAAAGAAATTTCAGCATGCTTACTCAGGTCCTTAGCCTGAAGAATGAAAAGAAATCCATATCAGAAAATAATATGAAGGAACTATCGGAAACATGGTGAATATTCTGAAGCATATAGCTGTAATACAAAAGAAATCTAAAGATTTTCTCAAATTATTGTTTTCAGACATTGTAATGGATCATTTTTGCAATTCTTTGGAAGTAAACAATGAATTTAGAACAATGTTGAGAGAACTTGGACAACGGAGAAAGCTGAATTAATTTAGCCACTTAGCAAACTGTACGAAGTATTCTTCAAGATCTGACTCAATTAATTCACTAAACCTATTTCTGCTCTCTCTCTATCAGCCCACAGAAAAGGAGCTGCCATCAGTTCTACAGGGTAGAAACTCCCATGAACAAAAAAACTAGCAACTTTTGTTCTGGTTACAAAGTTTAACTGAATACAGACTACCCTTATATCACACTTAAAATTCAAGTGTTTGGCTTTATATCTGTAAATCTTTGGCCTCACTAGGAACCCTTCTCCTTGAACTTTGTCAATACATGTGTCAGCATATTGTGTTGACCAGTGTTACAGCCTGCTACAGCTGTTTAGAAATCCATGTCACAGATTAAAGCAGATGTGTGAGGTTTCCTCAGGGTCAATGGGGCCAGGCACTCACAAATTAGTGACAAGCATGTTAATTCCCCCAGTCACCTTAGGACCTCTCTCTCCTCAGAAGGGTCCAGTCAATCTATTGAGAACTCTCTACCTTTTTTCCCTCTAAGTTTTGCTCAACCACTGAAGGAGAAGTGGACAGAAAGACCAGTGAACTGACCCTGGGTTACAAGCCATAATGAGACTTTCATGGGCAACTGAACCTTCCTCCACCTAGCCAGTGTCTTTTGGCTCTTGGTAGCCACAGTGTTATTTGTGGATTCTTGCTACTCCAGAATGTGAGACCCCTAATCTCCAGCTCTGGCCTAAACAGATAATTAATATCACTGCCATTCAAAACTCAATGAAACTGAGCCAGAAAAATTTTCAAGTATTTGTGGCTTGCCTGCTTTATATAGAGATCATACCTCAAAAATAAAAAAAAATAAAAATAAAAAAACACGAGTAAGTGTCTGTTAAGAAATGACAGCACACTTCACCTCTCAGAGACTACTGATGCCACTTACCATGTTAACAAGAAAATGTGAGCAGTAGCTACAGGTAGGAGAAATAGTTCCATGGCCACCTGCATTAATGACAGCATCTGAATCATTCTTTTCACTTGTTAAAGGAGAAGCAACAGGCTCTCATGAGGTGTCTCCCCTCTCCTCTAGAGCGGCCGTGTTTGAGACAGGGTCTCACTATGGATTCCAAACAGGCTAAAATTTATGAGACATTACAACCGCCCTTCTCCAGGACAGGGACCTCATGTGTGAACCAGTGTACCAAACAAAGCTTTTACTTTTTGTTAAAGGAGTGACTTAGCTAATTGCCTTGGGCCTATGTGAAAACAAAGACGATATTAGCCAGCTCTAGCTCTAAAAATTTGTGAAGGCTAGGACATTTTTTTCTCCATCATCGCTGAATTTCTTCATTCCATGATGAGTTTAGAACATTCAGATAGTGTTTAAATTCTGTATTTACCTCAGTCAAGGTCATGCATGCATGAACAAAGTTCATCTTTGTCTTAATAAACTCCCAGTGCTAGGCCTGAGAGTACTGTGCTTCAGAACAATAAATAATAGGAAATATTTCAGTGACTTACTATTTCCCATTTTCTTCATCAGCTTCTCTTCTTCCAGCCCTAGGGCCTATCTGAAAGCCTCATGAAATGCCCACAAAATGAGTGTCATTGTGATTAGTCTGGTAATGGCTAAGGAGAAAGTCCATATATACTTGACTAAAAAGTTCCATATTCCCACCCTCTCTTGCTACCTGTAGTCTCAGTTGCCTTAGGCATCTACTAAAACTCCAGACACAGCAGTTCTCTTTCCTGGATTTGCCATGCCAATGCCCCCGTGCTGGAAAATGCAGACTTAGGAACCAGCTTCAAGACTGAGCACACTTAGCAAAAAAGTATAAGAGTTTAGAGTCCTATACTTATGGGTTTCTATTTTTCTTGAATTTTATGTGTGTGAGTATTTAGGTTTTGTGTAGCAATGTGCATTTGTGGTGATAGCGAATGTCTCCAGAGGCAGATAGATCCCCTAGAGCTACAGTACAGAGTATTATGAACCACCATGTCAGTGCTAAGTTCCAAACTCTGAACCTCATAATAGAGCTCAATTCTCTTCAGCACTGAGCCTTATCAAGCACTGTTTACATTCTGTAAATGAGTGGTGCTCCAGGCAACACTGGAAATCAGAATGTTTTCCTTCTTCCCAGTCTGTTTATCTAGGAGAAAGTACAAGGGATGACCTGGGACACTCAGGACAGTCCTGTACCAGAAGAGCAACCTCTCTTAAAGCTATGCACGTGCCTGTAACATGTTGAGGGTTTGGGTGAGTTGGGTCTTGGGTGTAAGATGTCTGTGTCTCCAGGGCCAGCTCTGATGTGGAAAGATATAAACTCTGACTTCATTTAGGCCAGTATGGCAGGAAGCTGGGGTGAGCACAACAGGGAAGGACCAAAATGGAAAAGTTTAAAGAATGGGTTTCTGGAGCAGGGTTGGGATGGTGTGGCAGCTTATACAAAGAGGACACCTACAGATCAACTTCTTACACTCATCTAGCTAGAGACAACCACAGGGCCAGTAGTAAGAAAACCATGCACTGTAGTGATTGATTAACCAGTAGCATGGCTTCCGAGTGTGATCCATTTGCTGACTGCTGATTTGTGGGAATGGGTGAGAACTCACTACTCTCAGGCAGAAATGGCTAGGGTAATGCTTGCCCCCCCCCCTGCTTGCCTTGAGGTGTCCAGAAAAAATCATTCTCTACCTGAGATATTCACTCTTGTCATGTTTCACAGATTTCTAGACTTTATTTAAAAAGTTCATTATTGACTGTAGAATCACAGACTATCCTACATCTGGTTCTGGGGGAGTCAACAGGCAAATGTAGCATGGTGGAAGACTATGGAACTGAACTATTAAGATGAATTAATCTGGGTTTCTGGAAAGTCTTCAATGCCTAAGGTGAAGATCTTGAGTCATAAAAACAAAGTAAACAGGAAGACACACTTGAGATAACACCTGCATGGTGTTCTCATGTTGCTTTCACAAGCCATGGGTTGTCACAGGAAAACATATTCCTGGTAAGAGATATTCCCTTATGCATCTTCACTCAGGAGAGCTTGAGGCTTCTAAAATAAAATAGCCTAGTACTATCTCTCCCAGTTACACTCCAGAAATAGATGGTAAGACCCTACTACTGAGGACACCACCTTTTCCTCCGTGCTGCCTAGCTTTCATGTGCAGAGTGGGGCTATGCATAGTGCTGTGATAAAGCAGTGATCAGTGTTCTCATCAACTGGGGATTCTACATATTTAATGTCCACCTGCTAGGGCTGATATGCCCATAAGTGCAATCAAGGTACTACAATAGTAATCAATTACATTCTGCTTGTCTTTGACCAATTCATGTGGGTGCTAGAATTCTGGTGCTCAGCCCACACACTGGGATAAAGGCCCATGAGGAAGCATGCTACTGTCACTTTTCTAAATGGACATGTTTTCAAATTGTCCCCCAAATACTTATGTGTATATCCATAGGTTAATGCTGCATTCCCATTGATCAGAGAAGCTTCTTTTGGAAGGGGAGTGGATAATGCATAGAATCATTTGCTATTCAAAAGGTTGAGAATATGTTGAGTGTTTGGTACCAAGTGAGACATCTATCTCTCTCTCTCTCTCTCTCACACACACACACACACACACACACACACACACACACCCTCACACACACCTCCACTCAGAAAGCGTGGTATAAAATGATCCTGAAATAATTTAAGAAGTGGAGATTTGGAAAGAGTGCTGTGAAAACCATTGGACAGGACAAGGCCATTGCCCTCAGGAAAGCCCAATAGTTGTGGTTACCTCCACTAAAGCCCTTCAGTATTCCAGAATTGATAGGGTAGAGGCTAGTGCTGCAACCCTAGCTGAGGAGTTATTGATAGTTCTTTTCAGGGAAGGAGGAGTCATTTTTCTCTAGGGGTGTTGAGAGTGGGAAGTTGCCAAGAACCTAATAGAGTTGAACAAGCATGCACATAAAAAAACCTGATTAAACTCAGTGGGTCATGTAAAACAGAATGGGGGAGGAAACTTGGTTTTATTTTTAAAAAGGTCCTAGACACCAGGCCTAACAAGTTTAGAATGGGGATTCAGGTAGGGTTAGAGGAGCGTGGGAGAGGGAGATGAGGACTAAGTTTGACCAAGATATAGACCTGCAGTGCAATGGCAAACAATAAATTTTAAAGTTTACAATCACAGCAATTAAGTCTTTAATCCAAACACTTGGGAAGCAGAAGCAGGTGGATTATTCTAAGTTTCAAGTCAGCCTGGACTATATAGTGAATTTCAGATAAGACATTCCTTCACACTGAGGTACAGTCACAGTTTAAAATAAACAGAAAAAAGGAAAAATGAAATGAAGGAGAAGTAAGCAACTAGGAGGAGGTAGCTCACCAGCGCCTAACTAATCCTATTTCCTGGCAACCACATATTTCATTTAACTTCATTATGTGACCCCTGATCAGAAGGAGGACTCAAGAGCTTGACACAAAATTCAAATTTAATTATAGAAATAGCATTTTTAAGAAGCTACAGATCTGTTTCAAAATACACTTTAAAATAAAATACAAGCTTCGGTGAAATTTATGGATAACGATGATGCTTTCTGGGTACATTCTTTGCTCAAGAGGGCCAACATTAACAGAGTGTGCACCCTACACAGTTCATGGTAAGCTGTCTTTGTCAGTCTGTCACTGACGATGAGTTTGGACTGCCATCCCTTATGCAGGACACCAATTGTGATGACAGAATCATCACCTCCTCTAGGGAAACTTTACAAATTTCAACCAAAGGTTTTTCAGATTAGCAGACTTCAGTCTCTTGGCCATAGATAGTTTAGAGGTGTGTTGTATTCTGTTTGGTAGCCAGAGTGGTCAGTCAGGAGGATGGTCACTTGGACAATATGGTTGCCAGACTGGACAATCTGGAGAGGCTGACATGGAGTATGAGGAGGGGATGAGAGCTATCTTTTGATGAAGGTTAGACAACTCTAACACAGTCCACAGAGCTGACATCATCTTTTCTTGTTTTCCAGGGCTTGTGAGGTTGTTCACTTTGTTCCAAAAGTCCATATTCCAGATGTGATGCCCTGGAGCCTGATTCAGTGGGGAGGGGTTTGGCCCTGCATCAACTTGGTATTCTAGACTTTGGAGACATCCCAAGGGAGGCCTTATTCCCTTGGAGGAGTGAATAGGGAGTGGGAGGAGTGAATAGGGAGTGGGTTGGGGAGAGGGTGGGTGGGTAGTCAGAAGGGGTGGGAGGGGGAACTGGCATTGGAAAGTAAAATGAAAAATAATTAATTAAATAAAAGCATGGCAAAATAAAGATGCTTAAAGCAAACACACACAGAGAGGGATGTGCGCACAAGTTCCCACTGATACAGGTGTGTGGATTTTAGTTCAGAGAAAATATGTGATGGTCACACTACTCTTTTGGAATGTTATATGACTAAAGTTCTACAATTGGAGAAAAGGAAATATGGTTAAGGCATGGAAATCTCCTGATTTGAAACAACGTATACTTTTTATATTATGTCAAAAGAGAGCCTCTTGTGAACCAGACTTGAACACATAACCTAGGTACCCCCAGGAGGATACTGAAATTATCTTTCTCCTGCCACTAGCTCTCCAGTGCTGGATTATAAGCAAACACCACCCGGGAAGATTTCAGTAGTGCTGTGAATGAGTCCAGGACCTAGTGACTGAAACAGGAACCCTCTCCCAACTAAGACACATCCCCAGCAATAAGTCTCTGATTTAAGACACTCACTGAAGCCAGATAGGTCTCAGCCTAGAGGTCAAATCCTGCTATCAATAAAGCAATGTCAAAAACTCTGTCACCCATCACTCCCACCTAGTTCTTTGGTGACGGAGTCAGTGTCTCCACAGGAATCTTTGCATCTATTTTCCAGGGTCACTTGGAAAATACACATTTATTAAAAGGGAACAGTATTGGAGTGATGATTGCAATTGGACAGCAAAGGTGACCTGATAGTTCCCGAGAGGATGCTCATACTGACATACGAAGTCATAAGGATTGATCAGTCTGAAAGCCTGGCTGTGTAGTCTCAGCTGGCCTCAATCTGGTCATCTCCTAGTATAACTGCCCAAGTGCTTGTGAAGCTGTGCTTCACCAGGGCCAGGTTTGGAGAAGGTCTTTACAATTAAGAACTTGTGCACTGGCGCTCTAGACCATTTTTTAAATTGTGCAACATCTTTCAACATCTGGTACCTAATCATTATTGTTTCCTAATATAGAACTATTTTTGAACAGATCTGTGAGAAAGTTCTTCCCCACATTCAACTGAAAACGCTGGTTTTATCCAAGAGACTACAAAGTGGGGGCTGGAGCATGGTGCAGTGTAGTGATATTTCATTTGTATTTTAGTAAATAAAGCTTTCCTGAAGATTAAAGAGTAAAACAACTGCCCTGTTAGGCCTTACAGGTTAGACAGTGGTGACACACAGCATTAATCTCACTAGCCACACTAATTTGCCATAGAAACCTGACAATACTGGTATATACACCTTTAATCCCAGCACTAGAGAGGACTGTAAAACAGGGGGAGACAGTTCTCAGTCAATCTCATTCTGAGGATTCCTGGAGGCAGGATTGGCCTTTCAAACTGAGATAGAGGTAAGAGCCAGTGACTGACGGTTTTGCTTTACTTGCTCATTTACCTGCAAAAAGAAAACAACTTGTTACAATTCCCTGGCACTGTTATTCCCACTCCCTTATAACATATGTCAGTGAAGCCCCAACTCCTGTGAATGACTCTTACCTTCCTTCCTCACCTCAGTGTTTCAGCATCTTTACTGCTCCAATGCTTTTCTGTGTGAAGCACAATTAATAAAAACTTAGAGACAGATATTAGGGTTCAACCTGAAGACCAGAAAAGCAAAGCAGCCAGCCATTGGCTTTTGCCACAACGTTAGTCCGAAAATGATGATCCTGCCTCCAGAAAACCTCAGAATGAGACTCAGACTGAGAGCTGTCTCTTCCTGTTTTATAAACCTCCCTAGTTCTGGGTTTAAGGGTGTGCACCAATACTGTCTGGTTTCTAAAGTAAATTAGTATGGCTACTGGGATTAAATGTGTTCATTATTGCTGTGTTGTTTATAAGGCTGGCTAGTGTGGCTATTTTACTTTTCTGATTCTCAGGTAAGTTTTACTTATAATACAAATAAAATGCTACTATACTAGGGTATTGTTTAAAAGCACAGATGATTAGATGAACCCAAATTGAGTACCCCTCCTTTTTAGGATTAGTCAATCTGCCTATATCTGTTCCTCATGCCTGCATTTCTGCCTGCCAGCAGGTGTGTTTTTACTTCAGTGTCTCATTATGTATGTGAGACTGGTTTGAACTAGTCCTAGTTTGTCTGTGACTGGGCTTTAGTCACCACAAAATAAAAATTTCTACTTATAGCATTGATGTGGAGACCTGAAAATGTGACTCTGTTTCCTCATGGACCAAAGATCAGAGAGCTGGAAATTTCCTCTAGTTCCTTTAAGGTTATTGTGCTTCTACCTCAAACAAAGGTCCCACCTAGTTGTTGACCAGAGAGTTCTCTCTCAAGGATATTGCCCGAAGGTATGGCTAATAGCCAGACCCCTGCTCTAGGAATAGAGAAGTAGATTTGTTCCTACCTCAAACAAAAGTCTAAGGATCCAACTAAGTTCCAGTTCCCTTTATGGAGATTACTTGGTGGAAACCAGGGAGTGGTTTGCCTACAAAATGTTTTGGTCTAGGGTATAAGTGCGATTTGTATTTTTTTCTAACAACAAAATATTTAACTATGAATGTAGTCCATGACTTTCAATTGGCATGTTCATTTTCTTGTATCATGTTAGTATAGTCTTTTGTCTTACTCCTATCTTTTGGGATCAGAGGTATTTTAAGCTGTTGGACATTAAACACAGGTGAATTTTTAGTACTCACGGGAATCCTATCCTATATATTTCTCCATTTTATTATTTTCATTCACGTCTTCCTATTCTTTACTATATTTCTAAATCCCCACACCTCTACCCTGGCAAGAGGTATTTTTTTGAGGTTGTTCTCCAACACATTGAGGCAAAGTGTTCAATTCAAGGAACTCTGCAAAGCAACCAAATACAAAGTCATAAAATTCAAAGATGTCAGTGTATAAATATGGTTTAAATAAATTGTTGCAGGTCCCAATGTGGCTGCAGTGGGCAGGGGGCCATGAGACCACACCACAGGTCCCCGAAATTGTGGTGGGCAGTGGACCCTGAGAACAGCCAGTCCCATGCAGAGAGCCACAGCCCCCACAAGTGAGAGACAGAGATGGATAGGCATGCCATGCAGAGTGAGGTTGGATACTTATTTAGTGGATTATGGAGGGGAAAGAGGAGAAAGGGAGAAAATGAGAGGTGGGAGGAGAGAGAGAGAGAGAACAGAGGGGGAGAAGGGAGAGACAGAAGCTGCCTTTTTAAGAGAGAGATGGAAAGGAAGAGACTCAGGCTGAAAGCTGAAGATCAGTGGGAGTTGCTTGTCTCCTAAAGGGACAGGACAGATCATTACAGTCAGTCCTTGTCACCTATGTCTCTTTCTGTAGAGTGATGTGTATGGACCCTGGCCCTGGATAGGTTTTCTGGGAGTCCTGGGAGCCAAGGGAGAAACAAACAGTCTCAGGTCAGGAATGAGTTTTCATATATTTACCAGGGTGTTGTACAGTACACCACATGTTTCTATCCTTTTTTGGTGTTCATACTGATCTTAAAGATCCTTTGGAAGGACCATAGGGCAGAGGCCTTTAGTGTTCTGAACTGCAATGTAAAAGAGAGAGAAGACTGAGGTTACAGGGCCTGGTGTCCCTGAGCATAGCTCAGCCTGGTGTCCTGGAGGAAAAACACAAAAATCATTGGAACTCTCTCCAGAAGTCTCCCTCCCCATGATGGAACCACAGAGTAGACAGGGAGTGTCTTCTTCAAACTGCACAGTAGAATGGGAGTTGTATGCATAGACTTCACTGTCAGCTTAAGTGTGTGGAAGAACATATTTCTGGGTGTGACTGTGAGCTGATTGTAAAGAAATTTCTGTGTGGGTTCACAGACTCAGTGGGCAAAGTCCACTCTCAACTCAGGTGGGTAACATGAAGCCATCTGGGAGCTAACATGACAAACAGGCAGAGAAAAAGTAAACTTGCACTGTGTCTCTTTTGGGACAGACATGTCTTTATCTGTAGTTCAGATCTGCAGATCTGCTAGCCTCTTTACTCTCAAATCTGGAATTTTATTTCCCTGGGTCCTTGTAGGTCTTGAGACAGGGTCTCCCAAAAGTGGCTTCCATGATCTGTTCCTTTCAGACATAGACTAAGTCAAACTACTAATATCCAGAATTTCTACCTTGAAGAAAACCTGTTGTGGGCATACTCAGCCATGTAGACTATTTTTCCCAAGAGCTTTTAAGTCATGAGAAACCCCATAAAATTTTAAGAGGTTGCAGTTACATGGAAACATACACAGAGACTTTCTCAAGGTTGTACTGTTATGATTCAGGCACAGCATGGCTGATACTTCTGGGTTCTAGGGCCACGCTTTTGCAGACAAGCCCTCAGGCAGAAGCACCTAATGGTCCTGGGGATCTTAAAGGGTCCCCATGTGACCCACATGCAGCATGGTTGCATCATCTACATATGATGCAGGTACATGAGCACTTGTGTGCATGTGTGAGCTCCATCATCTGTGTATGATGTAGCCACATCATCCCTCTGTGCGCATGCACTAGGCAGCCTTTAAAAGCTGGACGTGCCATCTTCAGCTCTCTCTCTCTCTCTCTCTCTCTCTCTCTCTGCACACCAACCTCACCAGGCCTGTAGCCTCCCCTCCCCAATAATCTCCTAAGTGAGTTTGTTGCATGTTCCCTATTTCCTTCTCACTTGTACCAGGTAATTTGGCATACCACCAGAGACAGTCACAATAGGACACGTTGTAGAAGTGGGGGAGACCCTTGAGACCCTAGAACTACAGGGCCATCCATGTGCACATACATCATTGATAAGTTGCAGCCCAAGACTCCAAGCGTGAGTGAAGATGGTTCACTAATTCCAGCAAAGACTCAGGGACAGGTTGTTAAACTTAGCTGGGACCAGTCATCCCTTTCCTGATTGTTCCTCCCAGTCCAATAGGAACTGAACAGCCTACTACTATGCCTTTAATATACTGTGAAGATGTGGAGATTGCTGAGTGCACAGGCTCAAGGCTCGCAAAGACTGACTCTCTCACCTGCGTTTGGAAATGTGTGGATTGCTGACTTCACAGACTCACACCTGGGGAAAAGCTGACTCTCCCACCTGTGTCTAATTGAGGCAGAGCATTGCAATTTCACTTACCACACCTCCTCATTCAAGAAGAGATTTTGACTCATGTCATACAAGACAAGAATTAACAAATACTTTAGAAATTTCTGAAATGTCAGCCCTGCTGATGCACAAATGGAATTTCAGCATTTGCTTGCTGAAAAAGCAATATCTCAAGTCAAATCTCTACAGAGCCCTGAGAAGATGAGGATCTGAATTCCAACTTTTAAAGAAACTGATCTGGTTTAAACTAAGGCTATTTTTAAAAGACAGTCTGGGCATCAGGAAGAAAAGAGACCACACTCATCACATGAGGTTCTCTTACCACAGCAAAGTGGGTCAATGGAAAAGAAATGCTGAGGACATAGAAAAGGGAATGAAGCATTCACTGTGTTGCTCAGTGCTCCAGACTTCAGACACCTGTCCATCAGCATGGCCCCACTTTACTGCTGAGCTGTAGTCTCAAATCTATGTGACTGACTCAGATGCAATGGTGATCACTTATACCAAAGCCTGTGCATAATTACCTTGGTTTTTTAACCATCTCCCCACAATGAATAAGAAATGTTAATGTGGTGGGGAAAATCTCCTCAAAGACTTCCTGTGGGCCACACAACACTTCTTCCTGAAGTTCCTTTTTAGCCTTTTTAGATGCCAATGCCAGGCTGAGCCCTACCTCTCCACTCCTGTCGTTATGACCGATATCCGACAGACTATCTAGAAGAGAGCTCATTTTGGGTAAGTCTGGGGAGTTTTTGATGATACTTCTTATAACCTCCCAGAAGGCCTGGCTCTTTCCCTCTTCCTCTTCTCTTTTTTTTCTACAGAAATGGAAATAGGTTTAGGCTAATAGTTTAGGCTAAATCTCAGAAGAAAAAGCCTTGTCAGCAAAGAGTTGAAAGATGTGTAGGTGTGTTGAGGTCTGAAATCTCAGTATAGGGAACATGCCTTTAAAACCCTGGTACTAATGAAGACAACCACCATCATCACTACCTTACCCAGGTGCTATATAGTTGTCCTAAGTAACAACTAAGTCTTAATCTTCTCAGTACCGTACTACACTTCGTGTGTGTATGTGTGTGTGTTGGCTTGTATGTGTAAAAGTGCATGTCCAAGTGAGTATGTAGCCTAGTCACTGAATCACAGACTCCACTGAAACAGCACAACACAGTCCCAGGACACTAGTTGACAAGGTGACACACAAACCTGCTGTCTTCATGCTCACACACTGATCTTATCTGACAGGTACCCTTCATACTCCCTGGTGCATTGCCTTAGGAGTTTGCTCTTGAGGGTCTCAGATTTTTCAAATACCTTATTATAGTCTTCAATACAAAACCAAACTATAGAACAGTTCTAATGTCAGAAAAGAGGGAACGAAAACAAATGGGAGATGCAGCAGTGTCTCCTGCAGTACTTGAACCTTATTCCATGCCATCCCTCTCCTCTGTACTGCTATGCTGAAGTAGCATCAGCTCCCCTCCCATCCAGGGTGAGGATCTGTGCCTTTTTTATAAGATGTCCCCTACTTCCCTAGAGATTTTAGGTCAGCCACATAGACAATGAAGACCCACTTTATTGATTTTGGATCTTTTTGCATGGGAAAGAGAGTTTTCATATTCCAGGCTTTTTCTCACTCTCTCCAGAAAGAGTCTAAAAGAATAAAATAAAGAATAGTGACAAAGATGTAGAGAAAAATTCCAAGTGTCTAAATGAGGCCATGAAGAAATTTGGTTACTGTATGCAGGGTTTCAAAAGTTCCTGGAGTGAGACAAGGCATACCTTGAAAACCCACATCCATTTCCCTTTCAGTGCCTGGATAGAGGAAGGTATTCATTCTTCTATCAGCAGGTACATTCAGCCAGCATCAGCTACCAAGAAGTAGCGCTAAGATGACATGGTGCATGTTTGTCATCTCAACACTCAGGAGCAGCAGATAGAGTTAATGCTATCTCTATGAGTTAGTTGCTCCCAGAACCTTTAGGAAACAGGCTATTCTCCGGAACTTCAAAAGAAAGTAAAACAGTGGTCTCTTTCTTCCACTCCAAATAACAACATGGATCTTTGCTCATAGGACACCTTAGTGTATTGTTTCCATCAGGGCATAACCTCACATCAGAGAGCATTAGGTAATGACAGCAGATAATCGGGGTGCTCAGAGCTGGGGTGAGCTATGTTGTGGAACCTAGTGAGATGCTGCACCTAGGGAGGATGCTAATCTGCTTTAACACTCAGGCCAATCCAAGAACCAGGAAGGGTTTCTGAGTGAAGGGTATGATTGAAAACTGAGTTTGACGAACTGATGTCTGAGTGGGCACATGAGTGTCCTGGTAAGAGTTATTTTTCTTTGGAAATGAGAGGAATATTTACTGTGATCTCAAGAGAATGCCTTCAATTTGCAGAACACCAACATTGGAAAACAAAAAGAACCCTTGTTCTAGGAGTAGTACAACCTAAGATTTGCAAATTTTGGTATTTGAGCTCATCTCTAAACCTAAACTTTCTTTTCCTCTGTGAATCAGGAAGGTTATGTGCCTACTCAGCACACACAGTCTTCTGAAGATCAATGAAGTCATGCCCAGAGAGCTCATGCACAGTGCCTGAACTTCTTAGAGTCACATGCATATATCTTTTTTGGTTCTGTTTCACAAAACTCAGGGCTAGATATTACTGGCGAGACATTCACTGTCTTTTTCTTCCTCAAATACAGAAATAATTTGTCATTGAGAATATAGGAGCCATTCCTTGGTGACAATTCTGTAATATTGTGTTTGTTCTGATTACCCAAGTATGATGAACAACACAGGGACTGTGCTGAGCCACATTGACCCCAGGTAGTCCACAGTGCTCTGGTGATAGTGTAGCTACAGGAAAGTGTAACCTCTTTCCTATACCAATCAATAGGCTGAAGAGAAAAGGAATCTGTATTCTACTAAACACAGCAATAAGGCTGTGCTGGATGCCTGGGTAGAGACAGAGCAGTCAACAAACTCACCATTGTAGACACAGCCTGTTTTTCTGCCAAATCTTTTCTCTAAAATATGTGCCATGTGGGAAGAAGCTCAAAAACTACTCATGAAATCCTTGATTTGTGATACCATACCTTTGGTCCTCATGTCTTTGTTAAGAAGGAAAAGCATGCGTGTGAGCTGTCAGAAATCTGGTTAAAAGACGTCTTTGCCAAATTCCATAAGTTCAGCAAGGGTGAGAAGGATGAAGAGGAGGATAGGGTGATGGGGGAATCAGTCATGGGAAAGGAGATGGAAATGCACATTAAAATTTTTCAATCATGCTAAACATTTTTAACATGAGTTAAAAATTTGTGGTAAGTTGTAAATGCTTCCTCTGTGAGGCCTTGTTTATGGAAGCCTGCTGCCATTTTTATGATGGAGTTCTTAAGCTCAATAGAGGATAGCCAGGGCAGTTTGTCATTGGCCTTAATATTCAGCCCCCAAGGAAATTGAAATTGGAAACAGCTCTTGGGACAGGAGAGTTATATCATCAGGTTTTCTGAGACAGAAAAGAGAAAATGAGAACATCAGATCCCATCTCCTGCTATCTTGTCATCCGGTCATCCTGTCATTCAAGCAGACCAGAAGACACCTTGTGTGTGTGTGTGTGTGTGTGTGTGTGTGTGTGTGTGTGACTGCGTGTGTGACAAACCTCTCCCTAGAGAAATTAGAGCAAATAAAATACCACACATGGAGATTAAGCTCAATAAATTTAGTGAAGAACAAACCCAGACTAGGATCTTGCTATGGTAGTAACATGATAGAGTAGGAACTAGGGACATCTCTGACCCTTGAAACAACATGAAGGAGCTCTTGAGTAACATATAACTTAAGGAGCATACTTTACAAACAAGCTATTTATTGAAATTAGCACTGGAAGATGTTAGAGAGCTTTGAGTGGTTATGCATCCATTGTAGGGTTGTACATAAGCATAAACCCTGCAGTTACCACGCAGGTTTCTCCTTATATCACAAAGCAATTAGGGAACACCCCAGCTTGAAGGAAGCCCTACTCATGCCTTCCACAGTGCAGTCCCAGCTCGAAGCAAAAGGACTTGTGATGGGCTTTCCTCAGTAATGTAATTAGTACCTATGGTGCTCAAGTCTTCAAGAGCATTTTAGTGACAGTGAGCAACAAAAAACTTGGTTTCTGCTATTAAGGTTTTTTAGGAATAAGACTGAAAAAAAGCAGAAGGAAATAAACCTCCGTGGACCACAGCATTGAACAAGACTGTCTTAAATGTTTTTTTTTTTTTTTTGGGAGTCAGGGTATTTGAGGGCAGAAGTGCAATGCTTTCTAAAGACAACCTGTTCACAGTATTGACCTATTTTCTGTAATCCCACTGATAATGTATAGAAAACGTGAGACATAAACACTAGGAAGAGAACAAATGAGGTTCATCAGTTTAAACATAGAAAAAGGCACCAGGCCTTTAATTTTGCCACATATGATTGAATGCAAATGATCCTTCTTTTCATCAGCAATGAGTCTTACCTTTTTGGGCCTTTAGCAGAGAAAGGTCCTGTAATACCTGGACATAGACAACTCTGTTGGTCTGTGAGCCAGGGATTAAAATATCACCTGTAACCAGATATACAAGTAGTTAGAAAAGCAGAACCTTTCTTTCTCCCATAATTAAGGTTAATTTATGTTAATTAATGTATTGCTAAAATAATGATCACTATGGCCATGGAGATACAGGCTTTTAATCCTGCAATTTAGGTGCTGAGTTAGTAGTCACAACCTAGATTTTGAAAAACTGGGATTAAATCAAAAAAATTTTTCCAAGAATTTTCAATGGAGATCAATGCAAGATGGCAGTAGCTGCTGGCATCCACAGAACCATGGAGCAGCTCCAAGGAGCCTAAGAGACCCATGGAGTCTGTATTCTGGTGGCAAGTGAGTCTGATGCTGAGCCAGGAACTGTGTGCTATATTTCTAAGGAGTTGTGTTTGCTACTGGCAAATAAGCATTGCTGATTAGTCTCTCTTCAGTGTCAGATATGAGGTGTCCAGGTATACTTCCCAATGGCATATGCTGCTCTGGGAGAGAATAGTGTATATCTATCTTCTTTTCCACTGAAATTTACTGAAAATTACAGCATAGTGTATCCATTGTACAAAGGCTGAAACTCCTGAGAATTGATGCTCAGGAGAGGTTTACAGACCAGGACTGCCTGCGGTAGGTTTCACTGTGATAAAGACATACTTGGGATTGGGGCTCAGGGCTATACAGGAAATAAGACTTAGAGGACTTAAAAAATTGACTCTTAAACAGCCTAACATTGATTGCTCCTCTCCTTAATGAAGAATAACCGTAGAACTCTATATGCAACCAGCATGTACTGTCATTCAACATTTATATAGCACAATCTTCTAATGGAAAACCTATTTTGAAAGACAAAATTTTAAAACATACAACAAATATATTTTCTTAGAATTTTCAAAATTATTAGTTTCTTTCAACAAAGAATATAATTCTCACTGGGAAGTTGTGGTACATGTCTTTAAACCCAGTACTCAGGAGACAGACTAGGCAGATCTCTGTAAATTTGAGGCCAGCCTGGTCTACAGAGTGAGTTTTAAAATAGGCTCCAGAACTACACAGAGAAACCCTGTCTCAACAAACAAACAAATAAAAGGTTATAATTATCTGTGCAAGATTTGATCCTTGTGTTAATATTCATGTAATTAAAACTTTTAAAATGTGTCTTCAATATGGATGATATTAACTCTTAATGAAAATATCATTACTTTTGGCTAAGTGTTTAACATCCACCAGAATTCAGACTTATAGCATGCCTATTTTTCTTCATGTGCTCTCTGTTTAGTCTTACTTTGATTGCTATTTTAACAAAACCTTGTTAAGAACAGGGGTGATGCAATACTGATTTTTATAGCTGAATTTTATTGGAAACTCGAAATATTTTTCAAATTAGCAACATGCTGAAGTTAAAATTAAAAGAAAACTTTGAACAAGATGTATTATTTAAATGTTTGAAAATGTAGAAAAACACATGATGTGGCCATGTAGTAAAAACAAATTAAAAGAAAATGATATCAAATCTCATAACCTTAAAGATGAGTTACTAATGCAACTTAAGACTTTTTCTTTACCAGCAAGAAGTATCTGCACAGAAAATGAAAGATGAATGTTGTATCTATTCCTAAAACATTCTGAAATGTAATGCTCCCTAGAATGTCATCAAAACACCAGGAACAGCTTCAGACAGTGACCCTTTTCTGTTTCTTTTCATTCTCCTGGAATCCTCCCGTCACCTGCCCACCATATCCCCACTGTTAATTGTGTCCACATTGTTCACATGATGTGCAAGAAGCATAATGTAGGAACAATGTTTAGAAATTTTCCCACTTATAAGAAACAACTCAGCAAAAGGGCTATGAGTTTGCATCTTTCTAAGTCAAAGAGCTAATCCCACTTCTCATAGGATATTATACCAAAGAAGCATAAAAATAAACACAGCTATGAACCCCTTCTTTTGCAATGGTGTTCTGGCTACAATATATGTTTAGTGCAACAGTGTTCGAAAGCTTGTGGGAGTAAGCAACCAATTGGACTAAAGGCCCAATCCACGAAATGAAACCCATACTGGACACTGATTGGATAAGCAAGAAACTAAGACTAGATAGCCCGGGGACCTTTTTTTTTTAATTTTTTTTTTTAATTTTTTATTTTTTTTATTATTGTTAAAAGAAAAATTTACATTTACTCCCCTTGTTCCCGGCCCTCCCGCTCCCCCACTACCCCACCACCCTCCCCCTGCTTCTTTAAGATGGGGCAGGATACCCTGCCCTATGGGAAGCCCAAGGCCCTCCCCCCTCCATCTCGGTCTAGGAAGATGTGTATCCATATAGAATAAGTTACCAAAAAGCCAATACATGTAGAAGAGATAGGTCCCAGTGCCATTATCGTTGGTTTCTCAGTCAGTCCCCACTGGCAGTCACATTCATAGGGTCCAGTTAGGTCATATGCTCATTCAGTCTTGGTCCAGCTGGATTCGATGAGCTCCCAATAGATCGAGCACACTGTCTCTGTTGGTGGGCCAGTCCCTCACGGTCCTGACTTCCTTGCTCATCTTCTCCCTCCTTCTGCTCTTCCAATGGACCTTGGTAGCTCAGTCCCTTGTTCTGATGTGAATGTGGGTCTCTGGCTCTATCTCCATCCATCATGCGAAATTTCTATGGTGACGATTAAGATATTCAACAAAGTAACTATGGGGCAAGTTCAGTTCGGGCACCCACTCCTCTGCTGCCCAGGTACCTAGCTGGGAGATCCCTGTGAATGCCTGGGATCCCCTCTAGAGACAAGTCTCTTGCAAATCTTAGAATCACTCCTGTTAATGTAGATATCTTATTCCCTTCTCCAATATCCACCCTTCCTCGATCTCCACCAAATAATAACAAACTAAACAAAACAAAGCATGTAGCAATAAAATGACTCCTAATCACATTCCAAATACTCACAGTGCCACACTTAAGGATATCTATGTCATATCTATAGCATACTCAAGTTCTCAGTCATCATCAAAGAGACCTTCCCCCGGCTGAAAATAGGTTTAGATGCAGAGACATTAAAGCCAGACAATATGCAGAGTGAGAAAACTGGAATACTTAGCCTATAGCATATATATCCATAAAAATACCTTCACTCGGATATCGGGGGGCTGCATGAAAGAGGAGGCAGATAGAGTGTGGGATGCAGAGGAAATAGAGGAAACCAAGAGTATAGGCCCTCTAAATCAAGAGGATGGATGCACATATGAGCTTACAGAGCCTACATGAATCTACACCAAGTGGGGGGCCCTAGCACTGAAAGGAAATTTGGACAAATACTCCAATCACTATCCCAGAACCTTTCTCCAATTGATAACTACTTGCAAGTGAAAACTTGGTAGTCTTGAAGAGAGTCTCATTAGGGAAATAAACAGTCCTTAAGGGTAGGCTACATGCATACCAAGCAGTAGATAGTCAACAAAATAAGAGCTCAGCCTCATCAATGGAGGTTCCTTGTCTCATAATGTCAGCAATTTTCCTTAAAAACAAACAAAAAGCTCTATTTTATTTCATATTTTTATTTTATTGATAAATATTTTTTCTCTCTTTCTACTCTGCAGTTCCTTTGCATATACAGCTTTCACTGTGTGTTTGCATGTGATTTCTGAGTTTGAGAAAAAGTAGTCATCTGCATCTACATCTGGTTCTTGTGACTTTTCTTGGGCTCTTTTCCTTCTGTTTGTGTTGTGGGTTTTTTATTTTAGTGTGTTAGTTTTGATTATTATATTATATTTATTATTATCCCTTGGACATCTGTTGGTGTTCTAATGGGAAACAGAAAGAGGTGGTGGGCCTGCTTTTGGTTCCAGCTAGCTTATACCTGAAATAATTACACACAAACTGTATTCATTTAAACTCTGCCTGGCCCATTAGTTGTAGCCTCTTATTGGCTAATTCTTACATATTATCTTAACCCATTTCTAATAGTCTGTAAGTCACCACGAGGTAGTGGTCTTACTGGGAAGATTCTAACCTAGAGCTCTTGGGATCCCATACCTTTAATACTCACACTAGGGAGGTAGACACAGGAGTGATATGGCTGGGTAAAAGAAGAAATTTATAAGAGGAAGAGACAGGAACTCAATGGAGTGTGGAGTGTGAGGATTCATGGAGACAGGATCTTGCCCTTTGTTCTGAAGAGTTGATAGAGGTAAAAGGTCTGATTAGTGGTTGTCTACTTTGATTTTCTGATCTCATGCTGAATCCCAATATCAGTCTCTGGGTTTTTATTATTCATGCTACAATGTCTGGTAAAAAATACACTAAATTTATACCACTTTATTGTAAAATATGATTCACTTTATAAGTTTCCACTAAATGACTTTTTCTTTCTCTAAACATTTGTAAATTTTTATTTCTTATCATCTACTGCTTTTATCACATAATTTTTCCCTCAGCCAAATTTCTATATATTCCGTCTTTCATGTTGATACATCCCTCTGTATCTGTTGATTGGTCATAATCAAGTATTTTTACTAGGTAAAATTTCTTGTGAGTTACTGACTCCAATCCTTTGTTAACCCTTGGATGTATTTATTTATTGTGTACAGCATTCATAGTGAGGTAGGTTTTATACTTGCTTCCATACTGTGAGCAATGTAATACAAGAAAAAATAAGTACAGTAAATCTCCACCACCAGAAGGGAAGGATAGAAAAGCATCTTCACTCCTAGTTCATTTTCATCCATGGTCTGATGCACTTTGATTATCTGCTCTTTTCCTGAATTTTCTGCAGATCATTACACAATTTCAATATAATTTTGAATATTTTCTAAAGAAAATAACATTTACCTATATATAAATTATTGCATTAATGATGTGTCAAGAGTAAACAAGGCATTCTGTGTTTACTAAAATATGTGCTTCATGATGAGTGCAAAGCAAAGGTGAAGCAACTATTTTATTCAGATAAACAATAACTCTACTAAGTTAAGACACTTTTATTCAGAATCAGTCACTCAAAACACTGATGTTCAGATACACAATTGGAAGCAAGTTATGTTTTATGCAATGACACATAAACTGAAAATCTGCTCTGCATATCAGTAATCACAAATTCAATTTAAAGTTACAACTTCTATTAGCACATTGTACAGAATTATTCTCTTAACAAACCAGTCAAGTTCATATCCTCTGCACACGGTGAAGCACGTGGTACTTAACCTCACACTGACTGAAGACATTATCTCTTAGGAGATAATTTTAAAGTGACATGGAACCTTGAAGCTTGAAAATGGCCTTAGTATAAAGCCTAAGATTGTGCATAATTTTAAAGTAAAACAGGCTACCTTGGTGTAGGATGTATTTTCCTGCTGAGCATCCTATATCTAATCAAATGAATACTCTCCAATAGTGTGTATCACAGAGAAGGCAGCTGTTCCCCTGAGGAAATAATGGGGAAATCATTTTGGAAGTGACCTTCACTTAATGAAAACAGAATTGTTTTAAAGAGCTAGACAGAACAATTAATCTTTCATGAGAACAGACCATATTTTAAAACAAATTCTTGAATATGACAGTTTTGGTTTCAACTGCAGTTTCTTCTTATGGCAGATTTGAATTTCCATTATTGTTGAAGAAAGCAATGAATTAATTCATCTTAAAGCCTTGCTCTCATCTCTCTGAACAGTTAATAGGTGTTGATAACTTATGAAAACCAGATTTACAGAAACCTTATGTACAACTAGAAAGACATAATGCACAGAAGAAGCCAGGTGCCTCCTCAGAGGGGCAAGATTTCTTTCTCTCTCTGAAGTTTCAGGACTAGAAGAATTGCTTCTCCCTGGCGATGGGAGGGAACTCTAGCTACTCAGGAAATATGGATTCCATAGCTTAGCTTTCTTTTCTGCTAGTGTAATAAATACTATGCAAAATCAACTGGGGGAAGAAAGAATTCTGTGACCCTATGTTATAACCCATCATTCAGCAACCCAAAAAGAAACTAAAGTAAGAGACCTATAGGCAGGACTTAAAGCAGAGACCATGATGGTACACTCTTACTTGCTTGCTCCCAGGCTCAATTCAGCTACCTTTCTTCCAGAATCCAGGCCCACCTTTTTTGTGAAGGCACTTGGTCAAAGTAGGTTGGACCCTACACATCAATTGACAAAAAAAAAAAATGGTGAAGTACACAAATCACTCTTCTATATGGATGCACATCTTCTTAGACCAAAATGGAGGGGGGAGGGCCTTGGGCTTCCCACAGGGCAGAGTATCCTGCCCCATCTTAAGGAAGCAGGGGAAGGGTGGTGGGGTAGTGGGGGAGCGGGAGGGCCGGGAACAAGGGGAGTAAATGTAAATTTTTCTTTTAACAATAAAAAAAATTTAAAAAGTTACTTCTTCCTTGTTTTCTCAACTTGACAACTATGACTAGGTATCACAATGGGGTTTGCTTAGGAGGGAAACTTTTTAAATGGTGTTAAAATGAACAGAGGACTAATGTAACAACAGCGGGCAATACACCCATTAAAATAAGGCATTTGAGCCAGACTTTTAAAAAAATTCTTTTAGCTCTTGCTAATTGAGTGATGAATATGCCCAGACTTGAATCTAAATCTATACTTACATATGCAGATCTGAGTACCCAATCTTTATCCCTAATGTTTATCGCTACAAAGTGAGATCAAGATAATGAACTCAGTGGCAGAGGGGTTGTCTATAGTGTGCAATATCCTGGTTTAAATTCCAGCACCATCAAAATGAATTTAATGAAGCTATCTGTGTGAGAGCACAGCATCTCAGTGACTAAATGATACTGCTATTGTCACTTATTCAACTTCCTTGTCCTCATACAACATTTGACAACATTATCAGTGTGTTTACTCATATAAAATAATGGGCTTCATTGTGAGAATTCCATGAAACAAATATCTTATGATTGTATCTCCTCCATCATTATTCTGCTTTATCCCACCCTCCAGTTTGTCCCTGCTTCTCACATAACCCCTTCCTTATTTCAAGGTCTTTCCTTTTTTAATGTTGATCACATGTGGAAGGAAATAGAGAATATTACTTGGTTACTTACTTATTGGTTTTTCAAGACAGGCTTTTTTCTGTGTAACAGCCCTAGTTGTCCTGGAACTCACTTTGTAGACCAGGTTGGCCTAGAACTAAGAGATTTGGTAGAACTGAAGGCAAGTACCACCACATCCAGCTTACTTATTCCTTGTAAATGTAGTTTATTCTGCTTAAGAAGATATTTATTTCCCTCTATTCTTTTGCAAAGGGTCTGATTTTAACTGATTCAAAAATGTTCAATGTAGGTTTTTTGGTAAGAAAACATTACAATAAATAGCTCGTATATGAAAATCATAAGAATTTTATGGCCTCACAATAAGATGGCTCTCATCAAAGTGGTAAATACTATGTGTGGTGGAAAAAAAAAGAATTTTGTGCACACTTGGTGAGGTCTCTACTTGTCCAACCACTGGGGGAGCTGCGTAGAGTCTCTTCTATAAATATTCAACAATGAACTGTGCATTCTTATTTATGACTACAGTCCCATAGATGCTGAAGGCTCATGGTAGAGTAGAGGGTATTGTTTGACTACAGAACTAACAGATCAGTCAATGCAATGGAATAAAATATACATAAAATATTATATTAAAATTAATGCTTGATCTAGCATTCTCACTACTGGATAAAGAAATTAAATAAAAGAAATGTTTGTATTAGAGTCATCTGTATATTCGTGTTCTTCATGGCGTCTCTCTTCTTCCACTTATCTGTCTTTCATTATCTATTTCTTATCTATCATGGCTGTCATTTATGTCTTTATCTCTTATTATCTATGTCTGTCAATTTTCTATCATCATTGATATACTTTCTATCTAACCACACTACTTTTGTCACCTAGCCATCATCTGGATGGATGCTCAGATCTGTTGTCTGAGCATGTCTGTAGGTCTTTTTTTGTAGTCTGAAAGGATCACATTAACAGAAATCCAGAGATATGCTGATGAGACAAGATGAATTCTTTCTTGTCACTTCTCAGAGAGACATCAAGGTTTGAGTGCTCTTAGCCTGGTTTCTGCTGTAGATTTTCCTATGGCCTGTATTTCCTGATCTGTGTCCTCAGAGTATCCTTCTTCCCTGTGCATAAAACTTGGTGATTTTTTTACCTCACAATGTCTCTAGATTTTAGATGAGAATTTCACATGCATATCCCCAAATTACTTTGTTTCCTGGGATGTCCTGTCTCAGCATAAAGTTGTATTATTTGAAACATCAATTACAGACGTTTAATGCCCATGATGGTTCCTAAAAGACAATAATTTTTGCTCACTATTCATCTAATCCTTCACAACTGAACATATTTGATTATCATGTGACAGACAATTTAGAGATGCAGTTTCTAATGATGAATGGGTGACAATAGATTATTCAAAATAACTATCAAATATTCCTCTGAAGACTGTAATTAATAACACTGGTAAGTAATAGAAAACATGCAGAGCTATGCAAATGCATAAACTAGAGCACGTGGCAGCTAACAGATTATGGAAGGCACCTAGAGAAGGTCTCGCTATACATTACAGCTCTCCAGGCTTCATCGTCAATTTGACGCAAAACAGTACCTGTAGTAGGGATAAATCCTGGTGCCACTGCCAGTGGCCCCACAGTCTGTGCGAGTTTCCCTTATTTTCCCTTCCAGTGCCTGTGTTTGTTTATACCCTTAGTGGTACTCAGGGTTAAGTTTGAGGGCCTTGAAAGTCTAGGCAAGGGCTTCACTTTTGATTTTTCTATTCCCTTTTAACAAATAACTGTTTCTACTGGAGTGATATGATGTCTTCTGTGATTTTGGTTGAATTTCCACAATTATCAATGATGCTAAGAATTTTTATGTAGCTATTGGCATTTTTGAGAATATCTATAGAAGTTCTCACTCCCACATGTGCTTTCTCTTTCTCTCTCTGTGCCCACGTCTGGGTGCCCATGTCTATGTGTCTATGTGTGCACGTGTCTGAAGGTGAGAAGACCAATTTGTGGGAGTTAGGTCTTTTGTTTTCCAAAATGTGAGTTCCAGGAAATGAATTCAGGTTTTCAGATTTGGAGGCACGTATCTTGACCTATTGAGCCATCTTGGGGTCTCTAGCACCCATTTTTAAATTAATATATTTGCATTGCTCTGTTTTGTTGCCCTATATTGTCTCTTGATACCAGGTCCTTAATGTTCTCAATTTTATTTTAATTGTATTTTGGCTTATCTTCGTCTATATCATTGTGCTATTTCCTGGGTCTCACTATGTTTGCATCACTGGTCTGTCTACTCTGATCTGTATTCCATAGTATTTCCTTGGTGGTTTCTGTATAAACCGTCTGGTGATATTGGTCTTGAAAGTTCTTCAACTGTATTCTCTTTCAACTATTTTGTTGTTCACACATGAAAAAAAAATTTGGAATATTATTTCTTATATTTTCAAATTAGCTTTGTATTCAAGTTATCTAATGGAGATTTAGGTGAATTAATTTTTATACTTCAGACTATAATTTGTAAATTATAATTCAGTAGAATTATATGCATTTGTAATATGCCATGTATTCTAATATATTTATACATTGAAAATTTGTTAAGTCAAATCTGTTAGCATACTGATCACCTCATGGTTTTGTCTTCTTGTAATTTATGTAGAACAAGGATATAAATTATTGGCTGTTTTCAATTATAAAAGTCGCTATTATCAATTTCAGTATGATAGCATTAAATATCATTAAAGAATGGTAGATCCTAGAACTTCTCTATTGTCGAGTTGATGAACCTATTTTACAGTTTTAAAAATTGGTACAATGTTTACATCATTCTCTATTCCTACTGCATGGTGGTTATGCTCACATACAGTTTACATGTTTGTGATTAGATTTTCTCTAGAGAATTTTGTGAGGGGATGATCTTTTCAATAAATGCACAAACAGTGAAACAACCTTAAATCAGAGTATATATTTAAAACTGGAAGGTTTTCAAGTAAAGAGTTATAGCTCTGGACTGACGTTACTACAAGTTACCCACATGATGATCGTCCTCATCTGAATGCAGCAGTGAAAAGCAATGAAGCCGAGTAGCATGACTATATGTTTGAGTACTGCTCAACTGGTTCCTCTTTCAGATCTGCCACAAAGGAATGTTTTAGTATGCATTCATTGTTAACAGAATCATACCTGCATGCTTACTTCTAGAGATATTTATATTTATATGTCCAGTTGGTTGATTTTTACAACTTTAAATTTTCTTTAAGTAGGTGAGGCAACTTCTAATAAAATTTATACAAAATTATCATGTTGCTGAAAATTCTCCTGTGTATTAAATGTAATCTGTGAAACAGGGGAAATACAATGAATAATGCAGAGACTAATATACTAAATAATTATTTTAATTTGAGCAGATCCTATAAATCATTTATTTTAGTGATATTTACTTATTGTGCAAACACATTGAATTATTTATTATTATGAGATAAAGATTCCTTTTATCAGGTCTCTTTTGTTAGCTAACAAAACTGAAGAAAATGCCTTTCAAAAACTGTCCAGCAATTTGGTAAAACATAATATTATCATACTAGAAATATATTCAAAATTTACTAAAGCAGTGTAATTGTGTCAGCTTTAACTGCAGTGTTACTTTACTGAAATACATTTTTGTAACAAGTAGATACTAGGAGAATCTATTTTTAAAATTCATTTTTGTAGAATAAAAGCACTTGAAACCTAACATTTCAATGTTTGTATTAGGATCCTCTCCTGATAGGTGATGATGTCGGCAATGTGTCCAGGTCATATACTCCTAGTACTTCGCTGTCATCCATCATTACTCTCGTCTCCATCCTGCAAATACAAGAGTAATGGTTATTGTACTAAATCCAACAGAGTCAATCAGGATTACTGGTCTTTTACTTCAGGAGAGACCAAGACATAAAAGCACTAGTGAGCTATTATTCACAGATACACTATAAAGGGGCTAGGATTATACTGAATGAAGTGAAATTTCAAAAATAAAAGGTAAAAAATGTTGAATAGGAGGAACAAAATTGGATGGCCAGAGCACTTGCTAATATAGTGCATTTTAGATTTCAAAACGTCTACCAATTACATTTTTATTTGTTAAGTGAAATTCAACAAGATGTGTGGTAAATACAAAGAATAATTTATCCTTTATTCATATATTTTAAATCTTACAGACCGTCACTTTATCATCATTGAAATGAAGTAATTTTCAACACCATTTAACAAACCATTCTCTCTTTGTGGAACCCAAACGTGTCAGAATAGCTGCTGTCGGGAGACTTGAATGCATTAGATGACATTGCTATATGAAACACATCTGGATGCTTCAGAGGACATTCTACCATCAGCAGCAGTTTAAAGCCCACACAGTGTTCAGTTTTTCTTAAGTTGGCAAGTTCTGCCCATTTTCAAAGCCTATCACTCTATTTTGATTTCCATTGCTGAGATAAAACACTCTTTCCAAAAACAATTTAGGGAAGTCAGGGCAAGAACTTAAAGCCAGACTTTATTGCTGGTCCACACACATTACCTCTGACCAACAAACTCACTCTCAGTCTAGGGATTACAGCAGAAACCATGCTGCTTTCCAGCTCTCAGGCTCAGGCCTAGCTAGCATTCTAATACACTTCAGGTCCACTTCTCCAGGGAATGGTGCTGGCCACAGTAGGATGGGGCCTATTACAATGAACAATAAAAGTCATTTTGACCCAATTGAGACTCACTTCTCAGAAGACTTTAGGCTTTGGATAATTAAAGCTAGCTAGAAAGTTTATTATATTTAGATTAGACTGTTGTATCTGAGTATAATTTCAAGTATGAATTTGTTGTTGTTTGTTTTTTTTCCAAGTGGACTGAGATCCATTTGGAGAGTTCTACATATGAATAAATAAAACTTTTATTTGAGACTATTTGCTTACTGGTGCTTTCCTTAATAGTCAAAAGTTCACCTGGGATCCCCTGTAGAGACAAGTCTCTTGCCAAACCTGAAATGACTCCCTTTTCCAATATCCATCCTTCCTCCATCTTCACCCTCCCACACCCCCAAGCTCTCTCCAGTTCTTCCTTTTTCCCTTCTACCCCTCTCCCTTTTGCCTACCTCCACCCCCAACCCCTACCTCCACCCTCCATCCCCACACCTGTGCGTCCAACTTTTGTCTGGCAATCTTGTTTGCTTCCAATTTCCGGTAGGATCCATATATATTTTTCTTTGGGTTCACCATGCTCTTTGGCTTCTCTAGGATTGTGAGCTATAAGCTTAATGTTCTTTGTTAATGGCTAGGGTCCACTAATGAGTGAGTACATACCATACTCATCTTTTTGAGTTTGGGATATCTCACTAAGGATAAAGTTTTCTATTTCCATCTATTTGCATGCAAATTTCAAGATGTCATTGTTTTTTACTGCTGAGTAGTATTCTAATGTGTATATATTCCACACTTTCTTGATCCATTCTTCCATTGAGGGGCACCAGGTGTCCAGGGATGTCCCCAGCTAGGTACTTGGGCAGTAGAGGAGAAGGTGCCTGAACTGGTCTTGTCCCATAGTTACAGTGATGAATATCTTGATCGTCACCATAGAAATTTTGCACGATGGATGGAGATAGAGTCAGAGACCCACATTCACATCAGAACAAGGGACTGATCTCCCAAGGTCCAGTTGAAGAGCAGAAGGAGGGAGAAGATGAGCAAGGAAGTTAGGACCGCGAGGGACTGACTGGTCCACCCATTGAGACAGTGTGCCTGTTCTATTGGGAGCTCAACAAATCCAGCTGGACCAAGACTAAAGGAGCATATGACCAAACCAGACTCTCTGAATGTGGCTGCCAATGGGGACTGACTGAGAAGCCAATGATAATGGCACTGGGACCTATCTCTTCTGCATGTATTGGCTTTTTGAGAACCTATTCTATCTGGATGCACACCTTCTTAGACTGGGATGGAGGAGGGAGGGCCTTAGGCTTCCCACAGGACAGGGTATCCTGCCCCCTCTTAAGGAAGCATGGGGAGAGAGGTGGGGTAGTGGGACAAGGAGAAGAAGTGTAAATTTTTCTTTTAAAAATAGGAAAAAAATAGTCAAAAGTTCTCAGTATCTTCAGTCATTTTCTACCCCATATAGACCATCTGCATAAAATTAAGCTTTGTGACAGAATTCTACTTAACTCTCTGGAATCTCTCCCATTGAAATTGAACTCTTAATGATTCCTTGTTAGGACTGACTTGGTGAATCATGAGCTATCAGCTTTTCGATGGTTAATGTTGGTGGCTTAAAAACACTTTAAGTTGTGTCTTCAGACAACATAAATATTTGAGTATCTGTTTTACAAATGAGCAAAATATGTTTTGTTATTAATAATCTTCAGAGTATACAGAGTGAGATATTACTCTTGGGTGAAAACTCTAAATCTGGCCTCAAGATACTCTTCATACAGGGAGATTTGTTCAAAGTTTCAAGGCCACGTGATTATTCTTCGGGAAGATAGCTGTGCAGTGTCTACTCAGTGTCCTAAGGATGTCATTAAAAACAAGCAGCTTGCTTTTCATGGTGGCGGGTCCTTGGTGAGTGCCACAGTTTCAATCCACCGGCTCAACTCAGGGTAAGATCAACTATAGCCCCCAGCCTCTCTGCTCAATTAGGAGACATGCTCTCCCCTTTCCCCAGCTTTGCTGTGTCCCACATTGCAGAGGGTCCCTGGGCAAGGCTCGCCTTTGGCG
>JAQHUG010000270.1:1310808-1341753 GCA_028555095.1 Dicrostonyx torquatus | reverse complement strand
AGCTGGATCCAGTCCATTCATTCCTTAGATTTCTGCGATTCCAGCCTCATGTACCTGACTGTAGCCATGTTTATTGTCACAACTCTATGACATTTCAAGGTCCCTGCCAGCAAGTAAGCTGCAGCATTCTGCTCAAAAACCACTTTCAAATGTTCGCTAGTCAGACCACCTGCCTGAAAGAATCAGAGTTTGCCCTTGCAGGACAGCCCAGAAAGCCCGCATTTTAAAATGGTGCAGCTTTTTTCCTACTTTTGCTGAAAACAGGAAGGCATGCGGTCATCTTTTACCAACACCATTTAAGTGTTTCTTGGCAGGACCTCTTAAGAGCTGCAAGGTTTTGCAGCTAAAGCTGAATGAGGAAGCCTCTCTTAAATGACAGCTCTTACTTGCTTCTAGGAAGCAGGGCTGACCTGAGAAATTGCTGCAGCACAGAAAACATGCTTTACTCTATCTATTCTTTCCCAAGCTTTCTCAGGCTTTCTGTGAATGCAGTTATCCATGTGGGCGCCATTCTGTAACATGAGGGGCCTTGCTTGTAGGGGTTTCTGTCCCACCTGGTACCCCACAGCCGGCAAGCCCCAAAGAAAATCACACAGAGGTCTCCAGAAGATTATAAACTGGCCTATTAGCTTGGACCTCTTATTAGCTCTTGTAGCTTATATTAACCTGTTATTCTTATCTGCGTTAGACACATGGCTCAGTACCTTCCTCAGCAGGGCAAATCATATCCTGCTTCTTCAGTGGTCTGTACAGGAGTGTGGAAAGAGTTTTCTTCTTCCCAGAATTCTCCTGTTCTTTTTGCCCCACCTTTACTTCCTATCTGATTGACCCACCTATACTTCCGACCTGGACAATCACCATTTATTTAAAATATGATTGACAGAATACAGACAGTTCAGTCACTTTCTTTTGTGTCCTGCAAAATGTCTTGCATACTCTTTCATGAAGCAAGAACCCTGAAGGATCATCTCACCTTTAGGCAAGTTCAGCAGTTCTCTCTTTGTGGGTTCTTTACATCCAGTTAAGCAGTCCAGGCAAGAGCAGTTTCTTGCCCAAATGGCTAGCAAAGTCGATAAGGAGACTCTTCAATGCCCATCTTCCTCAGGAAGAAGCTTGATGCTGCCAGGAGCAGATGTGTCTCATTGTCATGAAAAGTCCTCAGTTATTAAAACATTAAATGCCATATTCTGTAGTCTTTGAAAGATATGAAGAATGCCTATCTGAAATATATCTATGCATGTCTAGAAAATCCAACTAACATGACTACAAGCTTGACTATTATAGATGATTATCCATTAACAATCTACATTTCCTAATTATACATTACATTTTTAAATGAACTACATAATCACAACACCTTCATCAAGAGCAGAAATATACATATATATAACAAAATTGACCTTAAATTTATATCAATAAAACAAAACTTATACCAATATAAATTAATTATATCTCTATCATCTTCCCCTTGTGACGTAAAAGAACATTTATAAACAATATTTGGGAATATGAACGTAATTATTTCTCTCCAAACTTCTTCCTGCTATATGGGGACACTGTTAATTAGGTCTTTCATGGTGTATCCTATGTGTTAGGTTCATCTCAGTCACCAGTTGAGTGAAGTAATTTTCTGAAGGTGTTCATGGTGATCTTTCAGGAGGGCGTGGTCTATCATACCATATTGTTCTAGAAGGAATCCACAGGTTCTCATCCTCTGTGAAAACAAAAGAATCTCTTTTCCAAAGCATCATATCCTTAGACCCAAATTTTGAAGTTAAGATACCTTTAGAACATAAATGCTGGTTTAGTTTAGCAGACCACACAATGAAATGTCTCTCTGCAGTTAAGTCTTTCACAGTCAAAATAATTAAAGAAAACACAATAAAATACATAATTCAGACATTCTGTGAATTTTCCATTTTTACATGGCTTATTTTTATTTCTTTTAATCTATAACTATCTGTACTATGTCAGTTTAAAGACTTTACCTATTTTTAAAATTATCTTTCTATACTCTTTATTTCTTTTCTCTTTAAAACCTACTATGTATTTTTATTCAACAGTGTGACCCATTTAGAGGTCTTTTATGTCTGAATCTGTTCTATTGTGAATCTGTAATCTTTAATGTCTGGGAACACTTTTTCTTTGCACTTTAAAATGCTAAGCTCTTAAGAATCTAAGCTGTGACAATCCCAGGTCAAATACAGGTACTCCCTGCTTGCTTTGCCCAGTCCAAACATGCCACAGCCACTTGTGCCTCTGAGCCACAGCATGCAATGCGCCCATCCAGGCAGGAACCACGCTCAGCAGAGCAGTGCAGTGCGCAGCCTGGAAACATCTCTCTGTATGGCAGTAGAAATCCACCATGCTGTCCCGCCTGTGCACGTCTAATAGACCTGATCATGCTGCCTGCACAGGCAGTCGCCAAACCACAGGCATGGTCTCAGAGTACTTTCTTCCTGATCCTGAGTGGGACACAAACATCTGGTCTCATAAAAGCCACTGAAATGCTTTATATCTGGAGTTTGCTTTGGCGGTACAACCCAGGAAATCATGTTTTAAAATGGTGCAGCTTTCTTCCTCTTCCTCCCGCCCCCCCTCCCCCGCTACAGCTGAATCAGGAAATTTTCTCTTAAAGCAGCTGTGGCAAGCTGCAAGGAAGCAACAAGAAGCTGTGTTAAACTCTGTATTCTTTTTGAAGCTCTTTCAGATTTTTAAGTGGATTTAGTCCAGCACATTGGAGTGCCAATCTGTAATATGGAGGAACAGTGGGCTGCGTCTCGCCACCCAGCTCCCGGTGCCTGGCTCACCAAACTGTAGTATGAAGTGCGGGCCCCTTGTTCCGTCCCTCCTGGCTCCTGGCTGCCGGCTAGCTTATGCCCAAAATAATTACACAGAAATTGTATTAATTTAAACACTGCCTGGCCCATTAGCTCTCTCACATCTTGATTCAGCCATTTCAAATAATCTAATTGTCAACATGAGTTTGTGGCTTACCGGGAAAGATTCAGCATGTCTGACTCTGGCAGGAGAATCATGGCATCTGCCACACTTCCCTTCTTTCCAGCATTCTGTTCTGTCTTCTCCACCCACCTAAGGGCTGTCCTATCAAAAGGCCAAGGCAATCTCTTTAGTCAACCAATGAAAGCAACAGATACAGAAGGCAGTCCTATATCTTCATCTATGAAATATATTGCAAGAATGAGCCAGATTGTAAGTTTGCAAATTAGAGTATATGATGAGACTTTAGAGTATAATAATTTCACTGTATCAGTAGTTAACAAGAGATTGCAATTTAAAATTCTTGACTGAAAACATCCACTATATGGCAAACATGAAGCTACCATGGTGGCTGCTCATACATCACGCATATAAGAGCCAAACTGTGTTCCTAAGCATCTAAGGTTTATAACTTATTAATCTATTTTTTTCTTTTTTAGTTATTTTCTAAAAATAGTATTTTTGTCTAATAAGGTACACTATTGCCTTCCTTTATGGTAGCCACAAACTGGAGAAAATCCTAAACATTCACCCAGAGGTAAATGTGTCAGCTCAACTAAGTATGGTTTTACAATTAAATATAACCAATAACTTGCTTTGATGTACCCTGAAACATAAGCAATCATGGTCTAATGCAAGTCAAACTTTGAATAAAGGTTATAATTCCAACCAAAGCAATTTTAGGTAAAAATTCTAAGGGCTCTCAATATGGTTTTATTTATCTTCACTTCTTCCTAATTCAACAACAGGGTGAAAATACTTTCTTTGTATTTTTTGCTGATAGCCACTCTAGTGATGTCAGATCAATGTTGATTTTAGTTTTGATTTTATTGACTTCTTGTCTTAAACATTGTTGTATGTATTTGTTGAGTACTTGTATGACATTTTTTGAGAAGCCTACTAGTATGTGTTGCTCATTTTAATGAGATTATTTGGAGATTTCCTACAGGACTGAGTCCCACATGTACCTTGGATAGCACCTTCTTGTCAGAATTGTAGGTGGCAAACATTTTCCTTTTTGGGCTTTGTTTATATGAATGACTGATCACCTCCTTTGCTATGGAGAGTTATTGAATTAAATATAATAAAATTACCTATTTTTATTTAATGTACTTGAAAGTCCTTGCCCATTCCAACATCCTGAAACATTTTTCTGTTGCTTCCTTTTCTGTTACTATGGTGAAATGCCATGACCCAAAGTAACTTATGGGAGTAAGGGGCTTATTTATTAGTCTTAAACTTACACTTCTGGGTTCATCAATAGAGAAACTGAATTCAGCATTGCAGGGAATAAAGTAGTAACTGAAGGAGAAACCACAGAGGAACTTTGCTCATTCCTCTGCTCACTGGCTTGTTCTCAGGCTCATGTTCATTTCTCTTTCTTATACAGGTCAAGTCCATCTCCCTCTCTCACAGTGCTTATGAAAGATGCCTCTAGAATAGTCACTGTTGCATTAAATGATTCAAGTTATATGAGTTATCACAATTCCCCTGGATCTAAGCCTTTAGATCACAGACTAAGCCTTTAGTCTGTGACCCTGAGTCATGCTGAACACTAGCCATTCTGTTTTAGCCTCAACAAATCACCTCAGCTTTTCTACACTTGAGGAAAATGTATTCTGTTTGCAAAATGCCATAGAGAATGTGTTCTATGAGCTCTGTGTTTTCACAAAATATATTCATTCCTGTTTGGTTGGCTGAGCTGTATTATTCTTTCTTTGTCTTATTTTTGTTTTGTTAGTTGGTTTTTGGTTTTGCTTTGTTTTGATTTTTATTTAATTTTGGTTTTTGACTTCATATCCATAGTTCTATGGAAGGTTTGCGCCACAACACTAAATTCCTTTCACATCTTAAGAGTCAACCAAGGCAACAAGACATGGATTACTGGCCAGTTTTCCAAGCTCCTAAAGGCATTCAAGGAATAATTTATATTTATTCTACAGATTTTTTTGTCAGAAGGTTTAAATTCTGAACCCAGAAAAATGCATTAAGGCCAGTGGATTATGGCTACTTTGGGCTTTCATGGGCAGTCATAGTCTAATGGGGACATTGTTCCGGTTCCTCCCAGCTCTGCACTCATCCACCAATCTCAGCTATTGTTGAACACATTTTCTCTTTTATCCTGCCAGGAATGCTCCTGAATAATGTATGCAAGCTTGTATCTCAACTTAACATCTGATCAGAAAACAGTACCTTATGTCTATATGCTGGGGAGAAAGTGAGGGAAGGATGGCTGAAGTATGTTCTATTTCAGAGGTGATACTGACTTTTATTGGGGAAGGGCTTCTAGCTTCTCAAGCTCTAGGAATTCAGGAAGATCTTCAGAGACATCTCATTGAGTTCCACCCAGAGAACTCATAAAGTTTCTAGGTCACAAACATTCTGAAGAGATAGCTCTACAACTCAATTAAATCCCCAAACTTATGCCCATCACTTCCATTTCATGCTTACACTGAAGCTATCAAGTATTTGAGAACTGAAGTCTCCATAGAAGGAAACATCAGGTATGTACTGAACACCCAAGGCTAATTGACTGACTTTGGAAAAACTTGAGGGCTAGATATTGGAATTAAGATTACCTTTGGATTACCTCAGCACCTCTTTTATTCCTAGGAAGAAATTTTCTGTGTAGCCCTGGTTGTCCTGGAATTCACTCTGTTGACCAGGTTGGCCTCAGACTCGCAAAGATCAACATGCCTCTATCTCCCAAATGCTGAGATTAAAGGTGTGTGCCACCACCACGTAAGGACTCATTTGCTGCTTGCCTCTAAATGAGATCTGACATCTGTGTGATTACCAGGCAAAATTCTTTGGGAATATACAGACAGTAACCAAGCTTCTACCAACACAACACTAAGCATATTATTAGGTTGGAAAACAGTGCAAGGAAGACTTTGGTGGCCCAAGGGGCCACATGGTAGATGAGAGTCATTGTAGGTAATGGACAGACACACCATGCAAGCAGAGTTTATGTGGGAGTTTCACTGAAATAAAGGGAGTGGGAAAAATAGGAGAGAAAAGGAAAGAGAAAGCAGAGGCAAGGACACCAGCTCCTGGTGTGGGCAGGCTGTGTTCCCAGTGCCCAGCACCCAGCCGCACAGCTTGCTTATACCTAAAATAACCACACGAAAATTATATTAATTTAAATACTGCCTGGCCCATTATCTCTAGCCTTTTCATGGCTAAATCTCACATCTTATTTCAACCCATTTTTAATAGTCTGTAAATCACCACGAGATAGTGGGCTTACCAGGAAGATTCAGCATGTCTGACCCTGGCGGCTTCATGGTGGCTCTCTCTGACTCAGTCTTCTTCCCAGCATACTGTTCTCTTTTCCCTGCCTATCTAAGTCCTGGCCTATCAAAAGGCCAAGGCAGTTTCTTTATTAACCAATGAAAGCAACAGAAAATACAGAAGAACCCTTTTATACCATATTTCCAGTATAATTATCACAAGATGACCATCAATAAACTACATGGGTTGCAACACAAAACCAAAGGGTTGGGAGAGGCACTGGTAGGAACAAGGGTGGTTGACAGGGTTGGGTCGAAGATAAGAGAAGGTGTGGAAAATAGAGTAGTCAGAATATATAATATACATGTATGAAATTTTCAAATGATTAATAAATAAAGAATTAATTAATAAAGAAAGAAAAAGAGTTGTTACAGCCTTTATACTGGTATACTTTATAATTTACTGTAATGCAAGCCTTAAATCCATATATGTTAATTGTTTACTTTGAGTCTTTCTTATATTACCTATTCTCTGAAGCAATTATTAAGTTATAGATACTGTACAAGCTACACCTACATCTTTCACTATTTATTTAAGTAACTAGAGAGTATTTATAAAGATCAGAGAGTAATATTGACACTTCAATTTCTCAGCCCATCTTTCCCATTAATTTTTATTAATAATTCCAGTACTTTCTATTACGCTTGAAACATGATTTACAAGCAGTCCAGATCCTCAAATTGCTCTTATAAATTAATTTTCTTTACATGTTTCTTTTCTCCCTGATATTGTTCATAAAATTTCTGAAGGAGTTTAATATCTCAAATGATTTATTTAATAAATCAGTATTTTTGTAATTATAAGCATGGTGTGCACTTATTATGCTGACAATGAGTTCTAATATTTTAAAGAATTGGGAAAACTAAAATTCTATTTTTGTTATGCTATATGCCAGCACTTTCTTTGGTTTTATTGTCTTTCTCATATACACGATCACTCTACCTTTACATATCTATAAATCAGGTGTATTTATATGGTAATTTAAATTCATATTATGAACTTATGTAAAATTCCTCTTGTAAAATGACAAAATGTTTCATATCTACACAGACCACTTTTGAAGCAGCAGAATTCATTCACAGTGCTTAAGCAAGAAGTATACATGCAAATATATACTAGTTTTAAGCATAGTCTTAGATGTTGGTGTGCAGTAGAGAACAGAGAACGGAGTCCCATGCACAGTGTAAGAGGTAAGATACTGTGGCTGTAGAGATGTCTCATGAATTAGGATTATGAACTGTTCTGTAGCAGGTTTCAGTTGGTCTTCCAACATAATGTAGAGTGGTCAAACCACTTGTTATTCCATCTCCAGGGGAGAGAAACATAAAAGTCAACAGACTTCTGTATTTATACATGTCAATAGTCCTACACACATGTCAACATAATTAAAAATAAGTAAAAGCAATCTTTTAAAATAGAAGATACATGATCCTTCTTAGAAAATTGTGAATCAATCTACCTCAACACACAGCTATATCACTCTTAGGCATATACCCAAAGGCTACTCAATTATACCACAAGGACACTTGCTCAGATATTTTCATAGCAGCATTATCCATAAGAGCCAGAATCTGGAAACCACCTAGATGCCCCTCAACTGAAGAACGGATAAAGAAAATGTGGTATGTTTACACAATGGAGTATCACTCAGCTATTAAAAGCAATGTCATCATGAAATTCGAAGACAAATGGATTGAACTAGAAAAAAATTCATCCCGAGTGAGGTAACACAGACCCAGAAAAACAAACATGGTATATATTCACCGATAAGTGGATATTATTTGTAAAATAAAGGATACCCATGCTACAAATCACAGACACAGAGAGGCTAGGAAATAAGGATGGCTTAAGGGAGATATACTTGGATCTCACTTGGAAAGGAAAACAGAGGAGATTTCATGAGTGAACTAGAGGCAGATGGGAATGGGATCACAAGAGATCAGGTGGGGTTCAGGTCAAGGGGTAGAATAATGAAAGAGACTTGAGGTAGGAAATTGCTCATTTGTTCCTAGCCACCCAGATCTGAAATAATCCTACAGAAACTATATTAATTGCAATTATGTTCAGCTAAGAGCTTAAGCTTCTTATGAACAAACTCTTACATTTTAAATTAACCTATTTTTGAATTAATTTTAAATTAACCTAAATTTTGTATTGCCACAAGGCTGTGGCTTACTGGGTAAAGTTCCATACATCTGTCTCCTCTGGCAGCTACATGGTGTCTCATTGACTCCACCTACTTTTTTCTCTATCTCTGTTTGAAAATCCTGCCTTTTTCTATTCTGCTCTGCTAGAGGTACAAAGAATATTCTTTATTAGTCAATGGTATACAAAGGAGAATCCCACATCAGAGATTACTGGAAAAGGGGATATTTCATGGTCAGAGTAGTAACTTGGTGCAAGAAAACTCCCAGGACTCTCCCTCCAAGGGTGAATCCTGCTAAGATTCCTAGCAATTAGGGGTTATATAGCCTCAACTAGCCATTTTCTGTGAGCAGACAAGATTACCAGTGGAAGGATTGGGACCCCAACACAGACACATAACCTTTGACATACAATCTGTCCTGCCTCAGGGATATGCTGGAGAAAGGATGGCACAGAGATTGTGGAAGTGGACTACTAATGATTGGTCCAGCATTACACTCATTACATGAGTGAACCCATACCTGGGGCTCCAAGAGCCAAGATATGGATGGCCCAGACACCTAGGATAGAACCAAACAGAATTAGAAAAAAATTCAATGTAATGATGCCTAATGTAATTCTGCTATACTCAGAGATTGGTCCCTAAGCCGAACAGTAATCAGAAAGGTTTCCTTCAGCAACTGATGGAAACAGGTGCAGAGACCCACAGTCTAACATTAAACTGAGCTCAGGGAATCCTTTTGAAAAGAGGAAGAAGGAAGTAGGAAACAGAAGGATCAAAGACATCACAAGAAAACCCACATAATCTACTCACCTGAGATCATATGGGCTTACAGAGACTGACCTGGTGACTAGGGAGCCTGCATGGTAGTGACCTTGGCCCTCTGTGTATAAATATGTCATGTTTTGTTGGCCCAAGGGAGCCCTGACCTTTACTGAATAGAAACAAAGAGGGAAAGGATGGTTAGAATACAGAGGAGAGTTTAAGGCGAGGGACTAGAAGAACAGGAAGAAGAGGAAACTTTGGTTGAGATGTAAACTAAATAAATAAAGAATAAATAATAAAATAACGCATACTGCAAAAATGGCATAAGGACCTACACTCCTGTTTCTGGATATACTCCCTATAACACAGCAAAAACACTCAATTCTAAGTTATTTGTAATTTGTGTGAAGCCCAAAGAACTCCACAAGTCCAGGGAAAATGTTTAGTGACCTATAAAGTGGGGGAAGCTGGTGATTTTCGTGAACTGTGGTATGTGGGCTACAAGTTAAACTCTAAAAAGTGTGAGCATTCAGATAAACTTAAGAATCTGAATCCAGCTCCTACCAGGACACCAACTGACAAAAGTATTTGTAACAGGAAATGGCGTTTCTCTTGGCAACTGTTGCCTGGTTGTTTCCAAGGAACGCTGTATACTTCCTTTATCACAGTATACAAAGGTGGAGGTCCCAGGAAGAAGCAGAGTCCTTCTTGCTGTAAGGTTATCAACTTGGTGGCTGTTTCTAGATTGTTTAAAGAATGAAGACAGACAAGATCTGGGAAAAGGGTAATAGAGACATCAAAAATTAAAAGAAGAGAAAGGAATAAAAGAATTGGCAAAAGATGTCTCTCTCATTAAACATAATGTATAATGCTTAAGTGGAAAAGCATCTTTTATTATGATGTGCTTGTTTTGTGCACAGTCTCATGATAATATATATAGTTCCCCTTCTGTCTTTTCATACTCCTGAGCACTGGGATTAGAGGCTATCACCTCACTGAACTTCTTGTCCTGAAAAATTTCCTTTAGAATCTCCTTTTTACAACAGTAATTTAATGATGAACTTCTTTTCTTTTCCAGATAGAAGACAGTATTTAGAAAGAATTCTAAAAGCCTGAGCATTCAGCACCTGAATCTCTTGTTGCCCCAGAGAGAGCCCAGCTTATCTTCCTTTACCACAAACATCTCCTTGGGCATCTTTCTCAGGAGTGGAGGATGCCACACTGTATTCATGAACACAAATGTATCTCTCCTGTATCACCTGGATGTACATTTTTCCTCACAGTGCAATTTGTTGCTTCTAGTCTCCTAATGATGCATCTAATTTCTTGTCTATTGAGCATTAACTTCCTCTCACATGAGCTTGTTTTTAATTAAACTATCCCATTTTATGGCTGAGATATTTTGTCAATTATATTAAATCATAAATGTTATTCATAATTGGAAAAACATCTCAGCCGGGCGGTGGTGGCGCACGCCTTTAATCCCAGCACTCGGGAGGCAGAGGCAGGCGGATCTCTGTGAGTTCGAGACCGGCCTGGTCTACAAGAGCTAGTTCCAGGACAGGCTCCAAAGCCACAGAGAAACCCTGTCTTGAAAAACAACAACAAAAAAAAAAATCTCAGAAGCCAGCCTGCTGGTATTAGGAATTGATAGAGTTGAAAAAGTCAATGGGAATTCTATTCATTGTGACTTTTGTCTATACGGCTTTGCCTATTTATTTATTCAATAAGTATTATATGTGAGTGTATATTATTGTTTTGAATAATTTTTAGCAGAATATGTCTTGAATATTTGATAATGGGTAAAAATATTTGATGAATTAAATATTCAGACCAAAACACAAAACTATTAAGATTCATGGATGTTTTTGATGAACATGGATGTTCATCAACAAAATCCAATTGCTAGTTTATTCAGTGTTCAGTATGGCAAAGATATTGTTAATCAAATATTATAGTGACCATTGTGGCATACCATGTCTGCAGACCCTGCTTTCAAGAAAGGTAAGCAGGAAGATTAGGAGTTTGAGGCCACTCTTTACTATGTAATAAGTATAAAGCCAGTCTAGATGAGGCTCTGTTATGAAAAAGCCAAAGACAGAAAAAGAGAAGTGGGGTGATATGGGATTCCCCTCTGTATGCTTGATTACCATTTATTAATAAAGAAACTTCTTTAGACCTATAGCAAGGCAGAACTTAGCTAGGCAGCAAAAACTAGACTAAATGTTGGGAGAAAAAAGGGCAGAGTCAAGAAGAAGCCATAGAGCTACCGTTGGAGACAGATGCACTGAAACTTTCCTTGTAGGTCACAAACTGGTGGTGATGCAGACATTAAGGAAGATGGGTTAAATTAAGATGTAAGAGTTAACTAATAAGATGCTAGAGTTAATGGACCAAGCAGAGATTTAATTAATATATTTTCTGCGTGATGTTTTTGGGTCTGAGCTGCAAGAAAAAAACAAGCAGTCTCTTCCTCACAATAACACGGAGAACACTAGGCGTGCTGTCTCAGGAGTTCATTGTGTTTTCTTCATTATTTCTATCCTGCCATGAATTTCGGTAGCACTTACCTGAAAATAAGTTCTAAACCACAGAAAATGCTGGTTTGTGATTTGCTATCATCTCTTTGGGGTTCTTGCTGTGACAAAACATCGTGAAATCAGTAATATAAGTTCACTTGAATTTCCATATAGGTTTGTTTATGGTTTGTATAGATGTATCCCCAAACTGGTCTCAAATTCTCAATAAGGAAGTGTTTGCTTGATGCTTGTCCTGAAAACACATGGAGAAAGCTGTGCTGGCTCAGCAGGTAAGGACTTTATTCCCAGCTGTTAGTGCTACTTTGGAAGGTGCTAGAAATTTGAGGAGACAAGTTGATCAGGGAGGAAGCAGGTTACTGTGTTGGCACTTATGAATGGTTTTTTGCCTCTGGTTCCTTTCTGTCTCCCTGTCTCATTCCTGGTGAACATTAGGTAAACACCCTCTGCCAAATACTCCATCGATATTGATGCTTTTGCCTCAGCTCCAAATCCGTGGATACAGACAAAATTTGATTGAAAGATCTAGACCATGAACACAATTAGTCTTTTTTTTTCTTGCAAACCATTCCTTTTGGGAATTTCTCACTCCAGTGATGAATGGATCCAACTTGCAGCAAGTGTGCAGGTCGTGGGGGCTTGAACTGGGGTTTCCATACTTGTTCAGGAAGTACTTTCAACCACCCATCTTCCCCAACCCAAGAGTTTCATCTCCAACTTTATTTAACCATCCTTTTATTCCTTAATTTTTAGTATCCTTATTACTTTTACAATTATAAAAGGCATGGATACCACCAAAAGCCACAGAGAACTGGGGTAGCCGACAGATCACAGCAGAATTCAGTCTAAGATGAATGGACTTCTACTTAGTGGGGCAATAGTGGACCTCCTAGGCCTTAGGAGCCCAACAGCCACTGCTCAGGAACCAGTAGTAACAGAGTTCCACCTCTGAAAGCTCAGTAACCAGGAGCCCTGACTCAGGTAGCCTTAAGAAAGAGTGATCTCTTAAATCTCATCTTTCAGTTACCACAGAAGCAGGCAGAAGAAGGTTACACTGCCACATGGGGAGGAGATATCTCAGGCTGGTTCAACAGTTATGAGTGCTTCTTGTTGCTCTTCCAAAAGACCCTTGCTCCATTCCCAGAACCCATCCCGTAGCTCACAATTGCCTTAGATCCCTAGGATCCAACAAACTCTTCTGGACTCTGTTTATGTAGACAAAGGTGGCAAATATTCACAAGGACATATATGGATAGTAATTTTTTAATTATTATTTTGATTTTTGATGTGTATGGCTGTTTTGTCTGCATGTGTTTCTGTATACCAAGTGAATGCAGTGCATGCAGAATCCAGAGTAGGATCTCCTTGAAAATGTAGTGACAGACAACTCTTAGCCACCATGTTGTGCTAGGTATTAAACTTGGTCCTCTGGAAGATCAGTCAGTGAGCCATCTCTCCAACTATAAAAATATATTTTAAAGGATTAAATATTATAGGATTAATTTTAAAAGTACACCAAGAGTGTCAGGTATCACACAGTGTGCTGGAGTTCAGGTCTATCAAGGGTTTTCAGTGGACCTTCTCAGATCTCCATTAAAAAGCTCATGTTTCTTCAGCAATTTACTAGAAATTTAACTAGTATCCACTGTTTAGAAATAAAAGCATCAGTATCATAAACAAGAGATCTAAAAATCTTTTTATTTAATTACAGCCATGATAAACACCTGGGGAAGTTCTATGAAGTAGGACAAGCTGGCCAGGCAGGCTGAGGTCAGCAGTTGTCAGTGTGAGAGGAAGACAGGAGATGCACAGAAGTAATTTTTAAAGGAGTAACATTTCTAATAAGAACAGAAAGGAAACTTGTGTGAATCATGGATAAGGACCAGCAGAAAAATGTGTTCCAGGCTAAGAACATCCAGGGTCATCCTTGTGGATTCCTGGGAATTATCTAGTGCTATGATTCTAGCTAGCCCTTTAATGGCTCCCTCAATCAAGATATCTCTTTCCTTTTTGCCCCCTTCTTGAACATCCGTTCTCTCTTTGGAGGGATACCTTTCTCAGCCTAGATATAGGTGGAAGAACCTTTGTCTTGCCTCAACATAAAGTGTCAGTTTTTTTTTTTTTTTGACTGCCAATGAAAAGGCTTACCCTTTCTGAAGAGTGGATGGGGGCGTGCAGTGGAGGTAAGGATGGGAGAGGGGAGGGGAGGAAGTAGGAATGGGAATAACTATGTAAAATAAGAAAAGATTGTATTAAAAATTCTTAGTAAAAAAAAGAAAAGAAAACCTGGGTTAAAAACAATGAAAGCAGCCCATTCAATTTAACTTGAAAGGTCTACCCTGCAAAGACCTAGGGGAAAGATCCAGTAAGAAAATGATCCCCTAACATGATCCTGGTTCTTTTTCCTGAGCACACTTTGTGAAACCACTTTCTTGTTTTACCCATTGTAATGATGTGTGCTTGTCGGACCTAGCCTAGTGTGCACAGCTTTTCTTGATGTGTCTTCTGAGAGGCACTCTGGAGTATCCACACACAGAACCTTGTATTTTATACTTATTGAACTGTCTTAACGACATCTCGTTTCCTGTTCATTCTATCCCCAGAGAGCTCTAATTATCTCTCCCATTTTAATGTTTGTGCTTTGGCATCTTGTTCCATATCTAATTGCAAACACCAAGTTTTCAACTGACAGTGGCTGAGCTTGTAAAATGTCTTGAGTGATACATTTTATGCGTAGACAGCATACTTTTCATTATTATTATATAATGTATCATTAAACATTTATGAGCACCATCCTAGCATGAGGCACTTTGCTGAGCATTTAGCTGCAGAGATAGTTATAATTGTGGCATCGTGAGCATCATCACGATTCATGAGTGGTGAAGTAGAGGCATTGCCAGTGAGTGACTACAGAGTATGAGAGTTAGGCAAAGACAAGCCTGCTGCCCTGAGAGCGGATGTTAACACGTGAGGACACAATGTAACACACTCCCATTTCAGCATATATTTGTGGATGGATAGCATGTATCATTGTTCTAGGAAGTGGACTATGCTAGAGAATGGGCATATACACACAAAGATTTTACTATAGTTGAAGAAACAGGTAGGCAAATTATCAGCATCCATTCAAGTTGTGTGGTCTGCATTGGACCTTGCCAACACTTACTTCTCAAATGCTGGCATAATATCTGTAAAAGTTTCAACGTACCAGACTTGATATTCTTCCATCTCTGAGCAACAGGGTCATGATTGAGTTAAGGATAAAGAAACAGCCAAGGACAGTACAGAAGGAAGAACAAGGGGTTCATGAGTTGTATACCCTTCTGCTCCACGATGCCACAGTGGTTGGAGCTCAGGTTTTAACTTGATTTTTTGGGTCCGTTCTTTGAAATATGAGGGTAGCAATGATCCTGCAATCAAGATGAAAGAATGTTATGATTCCATAAGAGGACAGGGCTATATAAGTTTTCAGAGTCATTCTGCAACAGAAAAGGGATTGCAAGTCAGCAGCTGATCTGTGTCTGCTTAATTTATTCACCCCCCAGAGAGAACAAAAGACTCTAGGGGACATGATGGTCCTTAAGAGAATCTAGGTTTTATCCAGCTATGGTGGGTGATTCCTCACCCTGATGACTCACTGGCTAAAACATTGGATCTGGTATCACCGGAGCTATGAAAGGATATGAGCCCAAAGACAAATAAATACTATCCCAGTAGTTCTAGTCTTTCTCAGTCAGAACTATGTACACAAAAATGATATTATGAATTACAGGTAATCTGAAAATAGTATTTAATTAGGTAGCACAACAGAGTCACCATATATGAATGATAGGGTGTAGGGGTGTACACTTATAAATGCAATCTTCCAATCATATCGGTTCTCCAACTTCTCCTTCATGACCTTCTTTAGATCTAGGCAGTTATATTTTTATCTTCTATTTTCATCTCTGGGTCTTGCTTTAATATTTACTTTGTTCTATTGAGTTTTATTTTCTGACTTCACATCAGAAAGAACCTGGAAGCTTCTCTGGGTTCATGGACTTAAACATCTGTTCAAAGAGCATCATGCATCCACCCAGTCACAGTTACATACACAGGGATCACCATTCATCCACCAGACTCAGGTACATAGATAGAGAACACTATGTGTCCATCAGACTCGGGTACATAGTCAAAGAGCACCATGAGTCCACCAGGCTCAGGTACACAGACAGAGGGCACCATGTGTCCATCAGACACAGGTACATAGACAGAGAGCACCATGAGTCCTCCAGATTCGGGATACACAGACAGAGGGCACCATGTCTCCAGACACAGGTACATAGAGAGAGAGCACCATGAGTCCTCCAGACTTGGATACATAGAAACTGCTATGTGTCTGTCAGACTCAGGTACATAGACAAAGGAACAGACACTCACACAGCTCAGCAAGTTGGTTTTTGTGTCCATAGTCACTTGTGATCATATTCAGAATGAAATTTTCCTATATTTTTCCTTGATTCTTTTCTCAACACTACCAATATAATTGAAACAATTCAGGACAGGACTCTTGAAGGGACACACTTACTGACTTCATTTTCACATTACACAGTCTTCTGCTTTATCAGGAGCTCTGAAGACTTAGCCATCTGTGTGTAGAAAAACAGATGACTCAATCCTTCTGAAAAGCATTGTCAACAGAAACAAAACCTTGCACTTGCATTTTCTAAGCCGCTTTTTGAAAAGCTGTGAGAAAAGTCTTCATGAATTTGTTTCTTCTTGGAAGCTCCTTCCACTCTGTTTACTAGAGTTATATCCAGATCACTTTAGTGTCTTTTCCTCAACAAAAACAAAAATAAAAATCATAGCTCAATATCAGAAACATCATCCCATTTGATTTTAAGTCAGTGTGTAACAGGATCAGTTTTGCATGGGAAAGCTGTGTTCTGAGTGATGTGGAGGCAGAGGCCCGAAGCAGAGAGAAACCAGGCTATCAGCATGGTTTATCTCACCCTGTCCTCCAGTTTTATCATGTCTCTATTTATTTTGTGTAAATGTGGCTTTTTTTCTAACTTTTGCATATTTCAATTATTTTTATTGTACTGCTTTTATTCTTGAGAATTCAAACTTGTGTACTATGTTTACTTTTGTATCCATGCTAATTATTTCTACTAACTATTGTTAGTAGTTTCAAAATAAAACCATATTGAGCAAAGGTAGTAAACTGTTTTATGACAAATATAATTTTCTTTCCCTTTTTCATTTTTTTCAATGATTAATCTAAACCCCAGAACATTCTACCTTTTAGTCAAATGTTCTACTACTGAGCTGCATCCTCATACCTACAACCATGATTTATTTCTAAATGTCACAGTCTTTATGAAGTTTGTTAGTATCAAGTTTTATTGAGTTTATTCTTGGAGATGTTTATTCAGTCGACATCTGGAAGATGAAATGGAAAAGATACAAAGCAGAGAGAGGAGGATGACAAACTATATATGACTTCATTAAAAAAATGATTTTCGGATTATTCTAGCTGCAAGTACGGTTTTTGCTAATACTTTGCATCCAAAGAGATAATATCAGATTGTTTTGTCTCAGAAATATATTTTGCCTTATTAAAACAACATAATGATCTCTATTTATATCACATCTATAAAGTGTCCCCTTTTGAGTAAATGTTTGAGATTTTGCCTGTGCTACCAAATGACTACCCTTTCAGACTTGATACCCTCAAATAGACAGGATGAAGATGAGTATGTGTTTGGTCAACTTTTAGTAAGGAGAGTTGATCAGCAGTTACCACAATAACTGGGGGAAGAAGACTTCAAAAGGAAATACAGTAAAGCTGTTGGGACAAAATGATTTCAAAACATGTGATGGGGTCATTGTGATACTTAGAGAAAAACAAAAGGAACTTGCTTCCACTAAGTTGCATTAACTTAGCAACAAATACAAAATTAATTAACTGATCCAAAAGAGAAAGAACCAAAATGAGGTGTGAAAGTTAATTGAAAGCAATCAAAATGAGAACAGAGCATAATTTATTGTGTTTTTGCTATTGTATGTTAAACAAGGTTTCATACAAGACTGGGACCTACTGTCACTGAGCTAACCCAAATTCCACAAAATTCTCTTATTATTTTACCAGTTCCTCATCTATTGAATCACAGTCTCTCTCATAAGACCTTTCTATGGCTAATATGTTTAATTTTAGATTACCATATATCAGTATTGAATCAAGAATATCATATGATTTAGAAATATATTTACAAACTTCAAAGATATTGAACATTTCTATTTCATGTGAAAGCACCCATTTGGAATAAATGTACCTTTCTTAATCTCTAGTTAAAATTTATGGTATAAAAGGAGTAAGGTGCTCTCTCAGCATCTTCAAAGGATGACTTGCGTTTGATCCCTAATGGTGCAAAAATAAATAAACAAACAAATGCAAACTTGTCTGAACCCAAATATCTATGAAATGCTTCAAGTATCGCTTGTAGTAGATCAATACTTTTTGCATTTTAATAATTTTAAGTAGTTATAAAAGAAAAAGATTCCAAACTTTGCATTGTGTGACCCTCAGAGGAGTCAGAATAGGATAAGTACAGCTCTATCTATCATGTTATTGAACTCTGATGACAGCATTCTAAATTAGAGTCTTCAATTGTATTGGTACTTTAAAATACATACATATTCCATCTGTAAAACATCTTTAATGGAATTCTAAATCACATTACCCACAGCGAGAGGAACCTGAACATTTACTTTTGAGGTCTCAATGCACCTTTGCATACCATTTTCTTAAAAAAAAACCATTCAGAAATTGATGATGGTCCATTATAAATTAGATGCATAGCTCTTGTTTCTTTGTGTGTCTAGTATACAAGATCTTGTGGCTGTATTAAATTAAAGTTACTGTGATTTTTCACAATAGCTCTGTAATGTTTGCTTATGAGATCCATAGAATTCTTAATAATATTAGCAACATATTTGTTATTGGATATTTCCATTTAAAGTGGAATTATATATCTTTATGTGTGTGAGTAGCTACATATTCATGTGACTAATAAAATATTTCTGCATAGGAAACCAAATGTTACTGATCATTTGGTCACTGCCATAAATGGACCTTACAGTGTATAACCTCAATATGATTTATTTTGTGATCAGACTTCTTAGAGAGGCTCCACATTCTTCCTGCTTCAGCTAAATCTTCCCTGAAAATACCAACAGCTATGAAAGCAATGATGTGGAGACAGAGAATGCTGAGATGGAGAACTGTCTTCCACAGTTGGCTGGAAATAACACCTCAAGTGGGATGCAGGCTAACTAGTTCTGATGAGATCATGAAAAGACATTTCTGTGAAGTCTCGCCTCCTCCATCCAGAAGCTGAGAAACCATCACCACCTATAAAATCTTTGACTATCCACACTGGGAGCTCATATTTTAATGAAAAGTTTATGTTTAATAGTTGCATGGGTTTGGTAGTGTCTAAATTTTAAAACACTGGAATTAACATACACAAGAAATAGTCTTCATATTCCAAACACAGGAGCTAGCAAATTATTCCTAAGTGGGGTCAAACAGATGGTGTCCATAAATGAAATAGAGTACTGATAGTTTGACCAGGGACACAAAAATGCCATACCCTGATCAATGAGAGTCAAGGTCACACCAGATGAATCAGCATGACAGCTCATTTGCATCATGGTGAATAAAATTGTTGTGTACCCAGTGACAAAAAACACTAGTCACATGATCTTCTGTGCGCCTATAGGCCCAGGTCACAGGAATTCAATTTGTTGTCCCCACTGTGCAGAGGAAAAGCCATGTCCTTACTTTGAACCTTATATATTTCTAAGTGCTTCATGTTATGTTGAATACTTTTATCTCAAAACCATCTTAAAGCAGGTGCTATTATCATAAGCTTTACAGATGAGGAAGCATAGATTGCCTCAATGACTTTGCAGGCACTCAGGTGTTCAGTATGGAAGATGAAGACTGAATAGAAGCCCTGGAGATCTCAGGGGCTGCAGAGTATCAGTATTCTGTTAATTTTTGAAACAAATGATTCAATAAACAGTAGGGATGAAAATATGGTGGCTCATAATGCAGTTCTGAAAGTCATTCCTTTCTATTAATTTCCATTTGTTCAACTATGTTCATAGCAGCCTTATTTGTAACAGCTAGAACCTGGAAACAACTTAGAGGCCCCTCAACCAAAAAAATGGATAAAGAAGACTTATCCAGCACCTGCTGATCCATCTGGACCACCCACCCTTTTGAATTGGCCTGCAAGCAGAAATATCCAGTGCCTCCTGATCTATCTGGAACGCGGCTGTGAGCCAGTGCCTGCAGAGTCATCCAGACTGCAAGTGACCCCTATCAAGTTAAAGTTGATCCATCCAGAGGGGAAAGAGATGGACAGGCGCCAATCCAAGAATTCTTCCAACAACCTGAAAAACAACATGATAACACCAGAGTCCAGTGATTATGCAACAGGAAGACCTGAGCAACCTAATCCAGAAGAAGTAGAAGAAATTGACCTTAAATGTTATATTATGAAAGTGATAAAGTCCATTAAAGAGGAGGTAAAAAAAAACTCATTTAAAGAAAGAGATGAGAATTCAAACTCTAGCTATTTGCTCATGATATGATAGTTTACATAAGTGATTTAAAAAACTCTGCTGAGGAACTTCTACAACTCATAAACACTTTCAGCAGTGTAGCAGGACACAAGATTAACTAAAAAAAATTAGTAGCCCTCCTGTACACAGATGATAAAAGGGCTGAAGAAGAAATCAGAGAATCAACACCAAGTTTTCAAATTATCTAATGCTAAAGAAATGGGATATTCAATGAAATAATTTTATTGTTACCATATTCTAGGTAAAAATAGAAATTTCATACTTTTTAGCACACCATAAAAATACAATATTTGCTTACTTTCAAAATGATTATGATATAATGTTATGTATTTATTTATTCATGTTCTTTAAAAAATTCTTTATTGAGTTATTATATGTCCCAACTTCAGTTTCCTCTCACTCCTATCCTTCCAGCCCTCCTCCTTCTCCTCTGTTACCACCCCCAATTGACTCTTCCTCCATTTCTCTTCAGAAAAAAAGAGGCCTCCCTTGGATATCAGCAAAACAAGGCACACCAAGTTTCAGTACGACTAAGCACCTACCCAATAAACCTTGTATTTAGGCTTGACAAAGCAACTCAGTATGAAGAATAGAGTCCAAAAGCCAGCAAGAGTCAGAGACAGACACTGCTCCCACTGTTAGGGCTTCCACAAGTAGATCAAGCTGTAAATTGTAACATATGTTGAGGGCCTAGGTGGGTCCCATGCAGGCTCTGTGGTTGGTGGTTTAGTCTCTATGTGCCCCTAAATCCCCAGGTTAGTTGAATCTGTGGGCTTTCTTCTTATGTCCTTGACACCTCTGACTCCTACAATCCTTCATTCCTCTCTTCAGCAGGATTCCCTGAACTCAGCCTAATGTTTGACTGTGGGTCTCTGCATCTGTTTTCATCAGTTGCTGGATGAAACTTCTCTGACTATTAGGGTAGGCACCAATCTATGAGTACAGCAAAATATCATTAGGCATCATTACACTGACATTTTTTCTCCAGTCATATTTGGCTGTATTCTAGGTCTCTAGGTAATCCAAACTCTGGGGCCTGGTGTTCTAGGCAGTGTCAGATATGGGCTCACTCTCATGAAATGGGTCTAAGGTTGGAACAGTCATTTGTTGGCCACTGCCATTGTCTTTGTGCTACCCTTAGCTCAGCACATCCTATAGGCATGACAGACTGTAAGTCAAAATTTACAGGGCTGGCTTGGTAGCCCGATGCCTCCATTAGATGTCTTGTGTTGCAGGAGGTGGGGGCTGTGTTCCCAGAACCTGAGAGGAACATGGGCCCTTTCGTTCTGTCCCACCTGGCTCCCTGGTTGCATTGCCACACAGCCTGCTTTTGGCCCTGGTTAATTTATACCAGAAATAATTACACACAAACTGTATTCATTCAAATACTGCCTGGCCCATTAGTTTTAACCTCTTATGTCTATTAGTCTAATCCATATTTAGAAATCTGTGTGTCACCACAAGGTGGTGGCTTACCGAGGAAGATTCTAACCTACACCCATAGCGGGCTGGAGGATCATGACGTCTCTGGCAGTGTCTTCTTTCTCACCACCTTCTGTTCTGTCTACTCTGCCCACCTAAGGGATGACCTATCCTACAGGCCAGGTAGTTATTTTATTTAACCAATGAAAGCACAGAAATTCAGAAGAACCCTCCTACACCATTTTCCCTTTTTCTGTTTAAACAAAAAAGAAAGGCTTTCATTTTAACATAGTAAAATTACATATAACAAAACAGTTATCAAGAAAGAATTACAGTTACCATATTTATATCTATTTTATCTTTTATCATAACTAAGGAAAACTATAACTATAACTATCCATTCTTCAATTTCATCAAAGACTCCAGAAGGATATAATATTACCTAAGCAAACAAGAAGTAAGTAACTTCTAAAACTCTATAAGTGACAGAGACATCTCGCTGCCTGTACAGTCACCCAAAGTTCTTCTGTAGCATTGGGGCATCCATCTTCAGCCTACAGGCCCATAGCATCCAGCAGACATTTCCATGAAGCAGGAAAATTCAAAGACAGTTCAGTCACTTTCTTTTCTGTCCTGCAAAATGTCTTGCAGACTCTTTCATGAAGCAGGAACCATGAAGGATCATCTCACCTTTAAGCAAGTTCAGCAGTTCTCTCTCTGTGGGTTCTTTATGTCCAGTTAAGCAGTCCAGGCAAGAGCAGTTTCTTGAACAAATGGCTAGCAAACTCCATGAGGAGCCTCTTCGATGCCCATCTTCCTCAGGAAGTAGCTTGGTGCTGCCAGGAGCAGACGTGTCTCATTGTCATGAAAAGCCCTAAGTTATTAAAACATTAAATACCATATTCTGTAGTCTTTGAGAGATATGAAGAATGCCTATCTAACTGAAATATATCTATGCATATCTAGAAAATCCAAATAACATGACTACAAACTTGACCATTATAGATGATTATCCATTATCAACCTATATTTCCTAATTATACATTACATTTTTAATGAACTATACAATCACAATACCTTAATCAAGATCAGAAATGTATATATATAACAAAATTGACTTTAAGTTTATATCAATAAAGCAAAAATTATATCAATGCAAATTATTCATATCTATATCCTCTCTCCTTTAAATGTAAAAAAAGAGCATTTATAAACAATATTTGGGAATATGAACATAGTTATTTCTCTCCAAACTGCTTCATGCTGTTTGGGGGTGCTGTTAATTAGGGCTTTCATGGTATAACCTGTGTGGCAGGTACATCTCAGTCGGCAGTTGAGTGAAGTAACTTTCTGAAGGTGTTCACAGTGTCCTTTCAGGAGGGCGTGGTCTATCATACCAGATTTGTATATGAGAAATCCACAGGTTCTCTATGAAAACAAAATAAGAACCTCTTTCCAAAAGCATCACATCCTTAGACCAAAATTGTGAAGCAATAATACCTTCATAATATCCATGCTGGTTTAGCTTAGCAGCCCATATAATGAGATGTCTCTTTGTATTTAGCTCCTTCACAATCAAAAAATTTAAAGAAAACACAATAATATACACAATCCAGGCATTCTGTGAATTTTCCATGTTTACATGGCTTATTTATTTCTTTTAATCTATAATTATCTGTAGTCTGTCTCTTTAAAGATTTTACCTTTTTTTGTTTTTTTAAGGCATTGTTTATTTTATTACTCTCTCCATATATATACAATTTTTTCCAAGCCTACATAATTTATCTAACAGTATGAGCCATTCAGAAGTCTTTCATGTCTGAATCTGTTGTATTATGTATCTGTAATTCTTCACTGTATTGGAGCAGTTCTTAAAATGCTAAGCAGTTTTTAAAAACTTTTGCTTGTGCAATGTAGGGGTAATTAAGGTACCGCTGGTTTCCTGGCCACTCTAAACCTTAACTTCACTGTTGTTATGATAATTAAGGCTCTTCCTGAGATTAGCAAGCACAGGTTAGCATGGTGGAGCTGCTTCTACCTTGGAGTTAGTTGCACCTCTGAGCCATAGTCAATGTTCCCAGGCACACCACACACAGCAAATCATAGCATTTTACTCACAAATTCCATTCTAAAGTTTGTCTCCCACAGGAGCCAGAGGTCATGCTGGTGGCAAGGCCCAGAAACTGGTATTTCAAAACCACCAGTTTGTAGCAATCTGATCCCGACCCCGAGTGGGCACAGAAACATTCAAGCCCACAAATGCTCTATAGCCTGGAGCTTGTACCAGTGGCAGGACCCAGGAAACCCCATTCTAAAACTGCTGCAGCTTTTGCTGAGTCAGGAAATCTCTCTGTGGCATGCCATCCACAAACAGGAAAAAACTGTGTTAAATTCTCTCCTTTTAAAGCCCTCTCAGGTTTTGAAGTGGATTAACCCCATATGTTGAAGTGCCAAACTGTTGTAGAAGGTGGGGGTTGTGTTTCCGGCACCTGAGAGGAACATGGGCCCTTTTGATCCATCCCACCTGGCTCCCTGGTCGCATGGCCGCAGAGCCTGATTTTTGGCCCGGTGTTAACTTATACCCGGAATAATTACACACAAACTGTATTCATTCAAATACTGCCTGGCCCATTAGTTTTAACCTCTTATGTCTATTAGTCTAAACCATATTTAGAAATCTGTGTGTCACCACAAGGTGGTGGCTTACCAAGGAAGATTCTAATCTACATCCATCGCGGGCCAGAGGATCATGGCTTCTCTGGCAGTGCCTTCTTTCTCATCGCCTTCCATTCTGTGTACTCCACCCACCTAAGGACTATGTCCTATCTTACAAGCCAGGCAGTCTTTTTATTTAACCAATTAAAGCAAAGAAATACAGAAGAACCCTCCTACACCAGTCTTGCCTTGTAACATTATCCTTTTATTGCTTGGGGTCTTAGCAGGGATCATAATTGGCTACATTACCTGAAAATCAGCAATACCTGTGTAGAACATGCTAGCCAGGGTGTTCTTCTCAAAGCATAGTTTTCATTCAGACAAGGATAGAAGAAAATATGATCAGATTGTATCTAGTACAAGATAATGCAGAAATTAGTCAATTATTGATTAGAAGTATGGTACAGGCCTCATAATTTCATTAAAAAATCGCATCAATAGCAAAGGTTTAAAGAAAGAGTTTTCTATTACATGGCAACAAGCTAAGGAGATTATAAAGTGATGCTCTACTTGCTCTTTCTATAACCAAACACTGCTGCCTACAGGGACTAACCCAAAGGGTAGGTACTCAAAGGAATGAAATCTAGAAGATAGATGTGTTCCTCTTTGCATAATTTGGAAAATTAAAATATGTACATCACACCATTGGCACTTATTCAGGCTTTCAATGGGCAACTGCTTTAGGATCAGAAAAAGCTGATTCAGTGATCACACATTTATTAGACGTTATGGCCAACGTAAGTATACCTGCACAAATAAAGACAGATAATGGTCCAGCTTATGTCTCTAGGAAAAAAAATAGTTTTTTGCTCATTATAATATTAAGCATGTTACAGGTATAACATGCATTCCTACAGGTCAGGCAATTATAGAAAGATCAAATTGAACTATAAAAGGATATGTTAAACAAACAGGGGTAGAAAATGCCCCCCAGAAATAGATTACTTAATGTTTTATTAACCTTAAATTTTCTTAACGCTAATGAGAAAGGGACAACAGCAGCAGAGAGACATTGGATAATAGACAAGTCTTCTGAATTAAATCAAATGGTTTATTTCAGGGACATGCTGACTTCACAATGGAAGCCAGGCGATGTGCTGCATTGGGGAAGGAGTTTTGCTCTTGTTTCCATGGGAGAAGAAAATTATGGATACCATCGAAATTGATAAAGATTCTGTTTGAAAAGGAGAAACCTCTTGAAAAAGAGAAATGACAGCTCATCCACAATGGTGATAACCATGCAGGTGGTAAGGAAACCTCATAAGGGTTGGCACAGGGTTCTGTTCTTGTCTTTGCAGAAAAATACTCATCTTCAAAAATTCAAGAGACCCTGGATATTTAAATGATGACATATGGAAAAATAACTACCCAATTAGGATCATCAAGAAAATCAAATATGATTTATAAGTAAAAATGACAAAGTATATATGTGTGGGTGTATGTGTATTTATTAATATATAGAGCTGGCTTTTTTGTTAGACACTGGCTCTGTCCCTCTCTAAATCTAAGCATATTATTAAAATAAAACTTCAGAGTTTTTGTCTCATGTCAAAGTCCATGATATGGGACAAAAAGAAAAAAGAATTTGGAAAAAATACTTTTATTTATATCTATTTTTGTTTCTATCGTACCTTTTATTAAATACATATGCCTATATATGTCTATATAAATAATGTTTAAGTTTTCCACAGTGAACAATGAATTTTCCTGCAGTAAACTTTGAAGTTTCTAGGAAGAAGATGGGGCCCCATAACAACAACTCCACCTGGTTTATATGACCATCATGATGCTGGTAGTGCTACTACAAGACCTGTTTGGGGTACCAGCTGCTCATGATGGTTCCAACTTGGATAGCTGATATGGTGCATTTTTTTAACAACATTCTGGCCAGACCTCCAAATAGGAAGCTCAAAAAAACCATACGAAATACTCAAGAGACTATTTGCAATTATACCAGACATTAATCTTAGAACTAAAACATCATTTTGCTTTCATAGAAACCTATAAAAAGAGCATCACCCTCATGACAGCTGGAAGTAATTCCAGAAGATGATGTCCCCTCTCCCAACAAAGTTTGCCCTCAGGGTTATGGACATCATTTAGGGGTTGATTATAATTGGTATAGGGTTGGGTGTTGAGGGGAAATTTCATAGGCTCAGGAATCTCTTTGAAAAAAAGGGAAAATTGGATGAGATAATAGATTAGTGTGAGCTTACTCACACTAATAATAATAGTGAGTAGTGGAGTGAATACTTGTGAGTTATTATAGGCAATTACATTGATATAAAGTCCTGTATATTGATACAAAGTTTAATTATATTGAATATTATATGCATGCATGCTGCACCTCTGCTTAAAACATTTTTATATATTGATATATATTTATCATATTACAATGTACCTTTCTACCTCTGATCAAGACACTTATCCATTGTTTACATTTTGAGGTAATTGTCCTCACTTGTTGCACAATTTTTTATTGTATAATATTCTAATATGGCATCTTAGTCTTTACATTATATAGGTATTAAGAATTATAGATCAATAGTCATTTATGTTTGTCATACTTATAGTTAGACTAATAAGGTTCTTTAGAAACATAGAGATTATATTCTGCATAGATAGATAATCTTCAACTGCTTCAAAGAACTGTAGAATATGTCATTTAAATAACTTAGAGTTCTGTTGAAGTGTGACATGTTTGTTCCTGGCAGCACCAATCTATTCCTGAGAGAATGTTGAGCACTGAAGACACTCCACTTGAAGCTTGTTTTCTTCTGCTGTCCTTTGAGCAAAGAAATGCCCATGCCTCAACCACTGACAAGATACATAGTATCCAGAAATAGATAAGCAGGACTGTCAAATCTTGCGAAGACAAGGTAAGACGGTTTTGAAAAATTTCCTACCTTTGAAAATGGTCTGTCAATTATTGTAGACCTTAGCCAAAGTTTGTTGCTTCAGCATTGCAAATGAGAATTTGGGTGATTGCCCAGGTAGCCAGTTGTCTCTGTGATGTTTTGCACATTTTGGAGGTTGCTTGATTGCACTTCCTGCTTACTCTAGTAATATTATTTCCCTTTTTGAATCTTCAATGGGGTTAAAGACTAGATAGTTGTAGTTACTTTCCTCTCATGACCAGGCCAAGTTATTTATTATACAAGACTTAAACTAGTTAGGATAGGATAATTATTAAATATATTTGTTCTTATTGTATATAATTTTGTATTAGGTTTAGAACTCTTTTATTTAAACAAAAGGGGGAGATGCTGTAGGAAGTCTTACAGCTTGTGGTTACCTGCCTACTGGGGCATGGCCTTTTGTACTATGTCCTCTTTTTCAGCCACTCTTTCTGGTTGCTGGATTTGCTCCCTGTCCTCCGTTCAAGCAGAGGATTCTGATTTGTGAGTTTACCCCTAAATAAATAACCATCTATTTCTCAATTCTGAGCTAAGTGTGGGATTTCTTTAAACGTTCTTCCATGTGACATAATTGTGGTCCCCAATTTCCTTTCTGTGAAGACACTGATGTGAATAAGATAATATTAAAGGACTCAGGTTTCAGACATTCAGAGGACCACATAAGGAACAGTTTTATATTTGCCAGCTGAGAATATAGACAGGATTGATTTTCTTTATCTGTTACATGTCACGCATCCTCAATGAATTGTTTGATTGTCATTCCTTTTTACAAAGCCAACACTTGGACCATAGGTTGAGTTACCATGTGATAATCTCAGGAGATAATTGGTTAGTTCCTAGTTGGCGTGCTGGCATCATCATCTGCTAATAGCTGTGATGGCAGCAAAGGAAGTTGAGGACCTTGTTATTGGGCTTGAACATTCAACAGAATTTCTGCACTGCTTGTTATTTTATACCTGCAGGAAAGAAAAAATCCAAACTTCTTCAGTTCTTGGTTCATTTTGAGCTACTTGGGTTAACCTGGGTCTCTTAGAGGTTGACAGTAGTCAGGATCAGCCATGCAAGGGAAACTTGAAATATTTAACAAGAATAAAAAGATGGAATTATGCGATGATTGTCATGTGATGCTAGTGAGGGGGTCATATTATGGGAAGGAATGTTCAGCTGAGATTATCTCAGACTAAGATACAGCTCTAAGAAGATTTCACTAACACTAATAGCAGTCATTGATTACTGAAATAGCATCTGACTTCATTTAATATATTGACTTGATTTGGTCACTGACTATGAGTCATCTTTGTGAAAAGACATGGGGAAAGTTCCAACAGTTACATTTGCTTCTTAGAGCAGGAGACTTGTACCATACCCAACACGGTTTGTCCACATAGAGTATTCTGAAATCTATCCAGAAAAAGGACTAACTTAACTAATTTAATTAGTTAAGTCAGGTTTAGAATTTACCTTTCTAATGAATTTTGTAAGACAGAGTGTGAGTAGTTTTATGTCACTATAACAAAACACTGGAGTTAATTTGAAAGAGCAAGCATTAAGTTGGGCTCACAGGTCTGAAGCTCCTGTCAATGACATGGTTCTTTATAGCTTAAGGACTATGGCAAGACAGAGTCATGGCAGAAACTTTTCATGCCTTGACACTGACTGCCTGTTCCCTGAATCAGGGGGCGAAATGAAAAGGAAAGCTTATAGGTTCCAACATTTTAGTCCTTTATGGTGTCTCAGTTCTTGGTATTTGGAGCATGGAATTCATAAAGATGGAGAAAAGAGGGACTAAAAATGGGGGGCAAATGACACCATTCAAAGGCCTGGTGCTGCGGATTTGCTCCAGTGGTCAGGTCCCACCTAAACAAGATGCCAAAGTCTTCGATATAAAAAAATCCCCAACTGAGGAACTAGCACCTGGTCATGAGCCCCACAACCCTCATGAACACAAACTCAGGCCCTCTTTGGGCACATGTCCTGATTAACACCTACCCCAGGGAACAAATCTTTAGCACATGGGCCTTTGGGGACAATTGAGACCCAAAGTCCAGAAGTTGCATTGGACAGAGCACAAAGTAAGATACTATTTTATATAAAAATGATAGAGTATTGACATTTCTTTTTCCATAAAATAAAGTGAGACTTAGGAAAATATTTCGACGTTTTTTCTAGTAGAGCATTGAATATTTCCCTTAGGAGACAGCTATTTTAAAAAATTCAAATAGTTTAAGATAATGCTGCAGTAAGAGCTCTTTACAAAGAAAGAACAGCTACAAAAACACCAAACAAACCCTGAGGTTGTTTTACTGCTTTGATTAGCACCTTATCCAAAGCTACTCAACTCTTATGACACACCTCAACAGTTAAGAGTTTCTATACTGAAGCAATACACAGAAAATTCACAGTGTTCAGGAACCAAGACTTGAGTATAGTAGGGAAAGAAGATTTAATTATAAAACCTATTAACCACATAGAAAGAAATTTTAAAACATTATGTTCACAGTAGGTGGAAAATTATACAGAACCCAAAGTGTTCTTTTGCAAGAAATGTTCAAATCTCCTAAGCATGTTTCCTTATATAAAGTTTGGGTAAGAATTGCAGGGAGCCATTTGGATAATCTGATATTTAAATTGTGGCTGGTAATAAAAAAATAAATGGTTTTGCTGAGCAACATGGCTACCAAAAAATTAAAGGAATTAAAAGAAAAATAATTTCAACCTGGAACAACCCTGGGACAAAAGGAAGCAGAAAAGTAATGAAACACATGCACTGTGATACCACACAGGACCTCATTTGTTCAACAACTTAATAGAAATGAAACTAAGAGGAACACCTAAGTGGGATATAATCTGGACAGAGACACAGTGTAGCAGCTAGCTAAATTGATAGTCTACTGGACTGATTGATGCCAATGAGATTGCCATCTGAGATCCAGTTTTGAGGTGAGAAGAGGGCTATGACCTGATGAAAGTCATTCAGCTCTATTAAACAAAACAAACAAATAAAAACCTGTTCTTGAATCAGCACTGCTAGGAGCAGGAAAGAAAATCCACTCAAGCTGCATTGCTCAGAAATAGATGTTTCAGGACTACAATACAAAGCTACAATACAAAGAATATTAAGCACATCCTACAGTTAATAATGATGTTCCTAAAATTATAGATAAATATAGAAAAATCCAGAACATACGATTTACATTTAAAAAGATTATTCTATTGTCTATAAAGTCTATAAAACCAGCAGTTATTAGTATACTTTTTGTATTCACTAAGACTCAAAACCATCTTCAAAATAAATGTCAAGTGTCCTATGAAGCAGGTATAAGAAAAGTAAATTGCCTTGGAGAGGGCTTCCGATCTACCCACCCCCACTGGAGGAGAAGGGCCCATGCGGCAGGCCCTTGGAGAGGGCTTCTGATCTAGCCACCCCCACCAGAGGAGAAGTCGGCCCTTTTGTCTGAGGTAAGCCCTTGGAGAGGGCATCCGATCTAGCCACCCCCACTGGAGGAGAAGGGCC
>JAQHUG010000270.1:1248043-1273429 GCA_028555095.1 Dicrostonyx torquatus | reverse complement strand
TAACCCCTCCTCCTGCTTTGTCTCCTAGCATCCGCCCTAGCATTCGCACCTCAGCAGGAGAGATAGCTGCTTTCCTGGGGCAATCTACAAATGAATCAGAGGTTGAAACCAAAAACTTTTTGCTATTGTTTTTCTAAATAGTTGCCTTCCATAGCAAGTCTGCAAGGCGTCCTTGGTCTGGCATAGACCACACAGTTTTGTTATTAGGGCATTGAAAATTCCCTTACACTAATGAAAGGGAGAAAGCAAACTCAACAAATGGGACTTGGGTTAGGACTAAGTGTGTCCTGTGACAGAGTAGCATTGAAAATAGCTATTGAAAAAATCAATATGGTACTTTCTCCAAAAGCTAAGACTAGATCTACCATTAGACAATGGTAGCTTGCTGTGTGTGTGTGTGTGTGTGTGTGTGTGTGTGTGTGTATGATGAACTCTAAAGCAATGTACTTCCTTGTTGTTCATAGTCAAAATATCTGAAGTCAGCTTTGATGTCCATCAGCAGGAAATTAGACACCCAAAATGTGTTATGTGTTTCTTAGCTATGAAAATACTGTCCTGAGGGATCTCTATAGCTGAATGCTTAAAAATAATTTTCAAACATTGGCTAAAAATAATTTAAAAATGCATATTTCACACATGGCGTAGTGTGAAGCTCCCCAGTATGAGTATAAAATTTCATCATATTTCTGTAGAATTGTAATTCTCACACACTTTGAGAGAAGCCTGGAGTAGACTGGTGCTCAGTAAGGTCTGTTAATGAATTCCCAATGAAGGTAGCTACAATGAGGAGTATGGGGAAGGATGAGCTACATACCAAGTTCAGTTTGACTTGTTTCTCTGCTACCTTCCCTTCCTCTCACATTCCCTCCCTCTCTACTTTCCCCTTTCACATATGTGTACAAATGTATAGCTACAGATACACAAACATATTTTTGATTTCATGTATCCATCTCAAAATATTAATGTTGAAGTTTTTCTTTTTATGATAAATCCTTCTTCCAAGGACACTTTACACAGTTGTACATCTTGGTACATCTAGGCTGAGGAACACACACTTGTGCTTGGCCTTATCTTTTCCTATGGAATAATCAATATTTAATAGCATTTAGTCCTACAAATGTCACATCCACTTATAAAACTATGGACCATAGGACTTTGATGAGCAGCTTTGCTGGGTTCTTGGGAATTAGATTCACACCAAGGGCTGTTAAGTGCTGAAACATCTCTCTAGACCCCAGTTAAGCCCTTAAATGAGTGTCTAGTTTTATTTATGATGACTTTTACTGTGACACACATATAATTTATTGAATAAAGAAAATATTTATACTGATCTTAAATTAACTTCTCAGTGTACATGTCACTGTGATGTAAAGGGAGTTGCTTAGAACTCATCTAGGAATTACTAACTCTGGGTATAGTCTTCAGATCTCTAAAATCAGAGAACATCTTTGGAAGATATTGAATGACCCCAGAGTGGAAACTGGAATACTTTAATTATTGATACACTGTCTGACTTTAGTTCACAACAGTCATTATCGTGACTTTGTACTGCATAATTGCTAATACCCCTAGCTTTGGTCCTAACATGTTCTTTTGGCTCATGTAGGGAATTTACATTACCATATGCTTTCAGAATCGGTCTTTCATTCTCTGGCCAACACTGTTTTGGGTTGAGTGGAGTCTCAGACTGGTTGGACTTTCCTGCTTGTCTCAGTGATAGGCTCATGTGGGGTTGTTCTTATAGATGTGTTTTAAGGAGAAAACTGCTGTGGATCTTTGGAGCAAGGAGAAGAGTTTTCAGATGCCACCAGATCCCAGATTGGCTCAGGCATGACTCAGATTAGACAAGAGAGCCTCTATCCAACCCTAAGGTGTTACTTTAATGTAAACAGCTTTTTTGATCCTCCAAGAATTCTTAAACATAAATTGGAAAAAAGTGAAGAAGAAATGGAAGTAAAACTGGAAGGAGGTAAGAAAACAAAGAAATGAAGTAACCAAGTGAAATATGAAACAAGATTTTTCTCTGTCAAATGACAATAAAGTTCTATAATAACTATTCTTTGTTGTCAATTTGACTATATCTGGAATTAACTAAGAACTCAAGCAACTGGGTAGACCTCTGAGGGAATTTTAGTTAAATGAATCATATGACGTGGGAAGACCCATCCTAAACTAGGGCCACATCTTATGTAAGTTTGTATAAAGGATATTGAAAAATAAATTTTTGCTTTTTGCCTGCTTGCCCACATTCTCATTTGCAATTTCATATATCCTACTTCTGAGGCATTCCTTTACTGGTGTTAGAGCCTGCTTCTTCAGGATTCTGATATATACTGAAGATGAGCTGGGACCCATCATTGACGGAACAACTGATACATTACTGGATTTGCCTTCCGAAGACAGCCATTGTCAGGGTAGCTGGATCACAGGCTATATGTCACTCTAATAAATCCAATACATACAACCATGCATACATATCCATTCTATCAGTTCCATTCTGCTGACAACCTCAACTAATCAACTTTTAAAGCACAGGGGTTTTATACATTATGACTGCTTCCTGTACAATTCCAAATACACGGCATAAGTACTCCAGAGAAATTAAATAAAATTAAAATTAAACCACAGTCATGTCTGACCTTTACCTGCCTTTTATTTTCCACACCATGGATTTGTGAGAAATGTGTTATACATATATTAAAAAATCCTGAATTACCAACTTTAATTTATGCAACAATTTGACATTAGCTATAGCAACCTTTATGAATTCAGAATTAGCAACCTATGAAACTGCAGCAAATAGCCTCCCATATGACCTATAGATCTGTTTAATACTAAAGGCCTTTATAGATTTTAGTGAAGGCTGAGAAACTTTTGTTTTGGAAGTGGTATCGCTGGAAGAAAATTTGCCAATTTCATACTTTCACTTGAATTTTGTGAGCAAAAATTGTTTAAGTTTCCTAATAATGTGTAGTTTCATTTTATCCACTTAAAAATTTTTCCTTTATACATATTATATAAAATGCTGTTCACTTTCAGGGCTCTTATGAAGTGAGGGTCAGTTTCTCACAGAGCAACCCTGTCTCAAAAGCAAGCAAACATAGAGACAACACTGCCTCAGAGAAAGGGAAGTGCCTTACCCAAAAAGAAATCTCAGCAGGAAGGAAGCACCCAGCGTAGACTCTTTTCTGCTCTGCATCTGCTTCCCAAACTCAGGACTTACCCAAGACTCAACTCCACTCTGCCTCCTCCCCCCCTCAAGTGTTGACCATGAGGGGACTATGCTGTTTTTCCCAAGCAACTTTCAATGTACACCATAGTCACATATACACTGAGAAGCTAATTTAAGATCAGTATAAAATTATTCTTTAGTCAATAAATTAAATGTGTATTACAGGAAAAGTTATCATGAATAAAATCAGACATGCATTTAAGGGCTTAACTGTGGACTAAAGCAGATAAACGTCTGAGCAGTTAAAAGCTCTTGCTGTCCATAGATAAGACTTGAGTTCATTTCCCAGCACCAGCTTTGGATGGCTCACAAACTCCTCACTCATGATTCGAGAAACCTGACCTCTTCTGGCTTCTCCTTCTGCAGCAACCTGCATTCACAAGAGCGCATACGCACACAGCCACCATGCACAAATGCGCGCGCACACACACACACACACACACACACACACACACACACGCACACACACCCCTGCACATGAATAAAAATAAATGAAAAATAAAACATATGAAGACTTAGTTAAATAAAGGCCATAATAGCGGGGCTGGAGAGATGGCTCAGTGGTTAAGAGTATTGCCTGATCTTCCAAAGGTCCTGAGTTCAATTCCTGGCAACCACATGTTGGCTTACAACCATCTGTAATGAGATCTGGTGCCCTCTTCTGTCATGTGGGCATACATGGAGTCAGAATGTTGTATACATAATAAATAAATAAAAAAATTTTAAAAAAGGCCATAATAGGTTAAGAATACATAAAGGTTAAGACTACATTGTTTTGTAACTGTATGAGATACAAATTTAATTTAAAATAAATTTAATTTAGTACTGGCTAATTAATTCATTTATTAGCCTTTCCAATGCCATAAGCAGTTTAATAATAAATAGCATAATATTATATAAAAGTTATCAACTACTTTATAACATTTAGGCTTATAATCCCATTTTATTTGAAAGCCGGATAATATAATAAAAAATTAAATGTGAGAAATTTATATTGCTACATTCTGTCTACTCTTGTACAATGAAGAAAATTAGAATAAAATTTAAATTACTGTATCGTACTTAGTAAGTTCTTTGTAAATGCTGCTAGTCTTTTAAATATTTATTTTAAATAAATTGAGTGGTGTCATAAGACAAAAGTCACAGTACCATAGACAACTTTCAGCAAACAAGTGTGTAAACCTTGGACTATTAAATCACCATTTCATATAACTGTGGCTCACATTAAACATCTGAACAAAAGAAAAATCAAGAACATCTTAATTCTTACCAAAAATTTCAGCTAACTCATTTTATATTAATTCAATTATTTGGGTAATTTCTCTAACTTTATCACTCCCAAATTGTGTTTGCAGAAATATGAGTTCACATACATGCCTGCATTTATTACCCTTCTTCTTATGTTTAATGCATATTAGCTTTATGTACAATGAAGTTGAGTCTAAATGAAAAACAAAAAGCTGGAGAGATGGCTCAGTCGTAAAGCCATGTACTATTCTTGCAGAGGACCTGGGCTTGGCTCCCAGAAGTCAAGTCAGGTAGGTCACAGCCACAGGTAATCCCAACACTAGATCATCTCATGCCAACTTCTGGACCCTGAGGGCACCTCAATTATGTGCACTAACACATGTGTGTGCACACGTACACACAAAGTTAGAAGTTATTTTTTCATCTTTAGAAAAATGAAGGAAAAGAGAAATGTGGTTTTGAAAATGTGAAATTTTATTTAAGTCAGTGGAAACATAGAACAATAACTAAATAATTATAAAGTTATTAAGCAGTCTTAGAATGGAAGCCCAGTTAACTCATTAAAATATAAACAATAGTAACAAATGCAATGCACTATCATTAAAATATAGGGTGGCACAGTGTCAGTCCCACTAAGATAGGTATGGACCTCACTTGTCTACTTGAATGACTTGACTTCAACTTCCAAGTAAAACATTTTTTAAAGATGTGCTTGAACCAGGAAATGGTGGTGCACTCCTTAATCCCAGCACTCTAGAGGCAAAAGCAGTTGAATGTCTAAGTCTGAGGCCAGCCTGGTCTACAAAGCTAGTTCCAGGACAGCTTGGGCTGTTACACAGTCATGGAAAACCGATCAGAAAAACAAAAGGATGTACTTGATGCTATCATTGATGCTTATTAGAGCAGAAGTGTTTCAATGATCTACATACAAATTCTTCATTTCTCAAAAACATGAAACAAAATGAAACAGGAAAAAATGATTTAGAAAATGTAGAAAAATGCTCAGTGAACTCTAGGAACACTTATATCAAGTAGCGTATAAACTCTACTTCATATGTAGACACACAACTAAATGGTTCTGTTTCTTTTTTTTGCTGAATGATGTTATTTGTGCATTTTAAAGGATTAAGCTAGAAAACTAATTTACAAGTAAAATTAAAAGCAATAAAATGCAAAAATAAGCAAGTAATATTTCAAAAAAAAAGCAAAGCAAAAATATGGGGCTCCAATAGTCTATCTTGGCACTTTGGTTGGAACAAGGCATTGTACAAATATTTTCAAGATATTTTACATAAATGTATTTTAAATAAATTTCAAAACTTTGGGAATATTTTAAAATTTTTGTGTTTATCTTTATATGTATGTATTGCATAATTTATTTGTATTTTGATTGGAGGTAATATTTTTAATATCAATGTGATGATTAGTCCTATGAAAAATAAATATAGATGTTGTAAAGAGTAGAGCGGACCCTTTTGTTCTGTCCTATCAAGCTAGCTTAAATCTGAAAAAAATCACACAGAAAACTATTAATTAAATTACTGCTTGGTCCATAATCTTTAGCCTCTTAATGGCTAACTCTTACATCTTGATTCACTTCTAATAATCTGTATGTCACCATGAGGTCATGGTGTACTGGGAAAGATTCAGCATATCTGACCTGGCAGCTTCATGGAGGTTCTCCCTCTCTCCCAGCATTCAATTCTGTCCTCCCCGCCTATCTAAGTTCTGCCCTATCAAAAGGCCAAGGCAGTTTCTTTATTTAACCAATGAAAGCAACACAAATACAGAAGGACCTCATACACCATATAGAATTTTTCTTTTCTTTTTAAAGTAATTGCTGCCGGAGACCAGCTCCTTATACAGACACCTGAAATGGAACAGAGGACGAACTGCTCTTGTGGCAAAAGGCAAAGTTCTTTATTCAGATCATCTTTTATGTGTACTGATTACATAAGTGTCATAGTTAGGTGATACAATCGAAACACTGATCTCCAAGACAAAGTGATAGACTCGAAACATTGATCTCCAAGACAAAATGATATCCAAAACAAACCCTAGCCCCTACAATATCTCTAGTATACTTATCTATTGATTAATGACTTTATAACATACTTCAGTAAGAACAGGGCCACTTCCTTAACAATCGTTCCTAAGACTTTTTGTTTTACTCAAAACATTGAGAATGTGGACTTGAGAACAGAACATACACAAACCCTTTCAGGCATGGCACATTGTCCTCAAGTAACCCCAGCAGCTTCTCAACTGCTGCAGGCAGCCACAAATTGCTATAAAATAAATAATATGAATAACTTTTTTAATCATAAAAACAACATATCCATTCAAAATCATCTTTTGTTGCTAGCTCCTCAGTGGGTCTCTGCTTCCTGAAATTTATTCTATGCTTATGCAAAGGGATTTTATTTTGGAACAGAAAATAAATTTAGAATGCTGGCCATGGTCTTTCTGACCCAGTGTATCCCTATCATTGCTATACAGTAATGCTAACTTAAAACCACCTCCCTTTAGCAACCAGCCTGCTTCTTCCTCAAGAATGAACTCTGCAATGTATGAGATTTTTTTCCCACAGTCATATGACAGACATCTCTGAAACCCAAAGGTAACACTGACTCCATAGTAGAATTCTATTATCCAATTTTCATTCCTCTTGTCTCGCTAGATTGTTTTATACTTTTCAATTATGACATATATCCATCATGTAGAAAGTAATAAGCAAACATTAAAGCATTATGAACAGTACTGTGGATCTCTTCCCCTTGAGTTATGGGCTTGTTGCTGTTGCTTGTTGTGTAATCCTCGTTGAGGGGGTGAGAAGATGCAGAAGCAACGACATAGACATAGACTCTGAGGGATTCCAGTGTAAAGGTTCTTTATTGTAAAAGTCTTCGGGGTTTTATGTGGTTATGGAAATTAAGCTGCAGCAGAAATGTTTTTGGTTGGTAAATGTTATGAGAGAGCCCTTGAGAAAATAGCATTTACATTCTTCATACACACAACCTACAGGGAAACATGAGCTTCACAGAATATATTCATAATTCTTTAGGTCAAGTTGCCAGGTGCTTGTGATTGGTATTTTTAATGCACAGATTACTGAAACTGCAAGATTGGAATGTAAGAGTTTCAAAGATTAATACTACAAATTGAATGTTTACAAGTGAGTAGTTGGGTGAGATAAATAGGTATGAAGGGGTTTTGGCAAACAATAGTATTATTTATGAGTTTGGTATTAATCTTTCTTGGTAAATGCTTTCTGAGTGAAGCAACAAACTCCTCAGCATGTGACAGCTAGCAGCATTGGGTGGGACGGTATTGTTTTGTGCATGTGTGTGTTGTGTGCGTGTGTGTGTTCACTATCTTATCCTTTCATTAATATTCAACATTTCATCAAATCTAAAGTGTTATGAATGTCAGGACCTTTTTTATGTATGATGAAGAAATAGCTCCAGGCTGAGTGAGCTAAATTTCTATGAACGTAAACTCTCCCAGGTCTAGAGACTCACACATCCATGCACACTTCATTGTTGTTGAAACAAAATATTCTATGATTTTCTATGAATAAACATTGCTATTTTTTCCTGTTAATCTTCCTTAGCATTACTCTGCTGATGTGTGAGTGTGAGGGTCAGAATCTTGCTCTAATCATCCCCATCCACATTTTACCTGTAGCATCACTATGTATTTGAAGATGCTGATGTAGCTATCCCTTTTCAGGTCCCAATAGATGAAGTAAGGAAAGCAATGTAAATGAAAACACTTCCCACTACCACTAACTATAAATTTCAGACAGATTCACTGCTCTTGTATTTCAATATATTTTATCAGAATGTTTACTTTTAAGGAATTAAAACAACCCTTTTCAATTATCTGGATTCAGAGCAAACAGGTAATTGTGGTTTTTTTTTTCCTCAAAACATTCTACCAAGGGCTGCTTCAGAAATTTTCAATTGGCAGCTAAAAGACATTGTTTTGTGTCAAGATTAAAACTAGCCTGAGCTCAGTCTTGACGGCCTATAGAGACCACAGCAGCTAACAGCATAGGGGCGAGTCCTGGATTTGCTATTATCATGGCCACAAAATTAATCAGAATAATGAGAAGCCAGGGCATCCACCGCTCACTTTCCTTCCTAAAATATGAAAATAGTTCTCTCAGAAATACATGGCCAGTGCCAAAATTAACTATATAATATGTAAATTATATTATGTGAAGATTGACATTATTATTTTTATAAAATTATGGCTAGGAAGAGAGTTTTCATATAAAATCTTTTAAAAATTTGCTAATTATATGCTAATTAAGTGTTTGGATAAATGTATACTTTCCAACACCTTGGACACGATTCACATGTAAACCATGCTTCTTTTATCAAAACACAAGCTTAGCACAGTCCAGCTGGTCAGTCAGAGATGCTGGAAAGGGCAAAAAGGGAGAAACCGACTCAGCAGAAGTATCCTGTGACATTTACAACACATTAATATAGAGTTTACACATGAGAAATAATGAATAAAAATATAAAGTAAGATGCAAGAGTTGTGTAAGATGACTAACCCTGACGACAGATGACTAAGCCTAATGACCTCATTTTTAATCCCAGGACCTACATGGCAGAAGAAGAGAAACAACTTCACAAGTAATACAAAAAATTCAACACATTTCAGCTGGGGTACACACAAGCTGGAACACATGTCCACATATATGTGACCACACATGCATGCACAAATCCAATAAAAATAAAAATATAAGGCCTGAATTTCACTGTGGAGAATATTGTGGTCTATGGATGCATTGGACAGGGGAGGAGCTTGGGAGGTGAGAGGAAAATGTTCAGTTTTCAGAGATGATTCCTTCATTACTATGAATAAATACTACAGAGTCTTAGGTAAGCAGCTAAAATACAAATTTTGGTTTTGATTGCATATATATATATACTTATTGATTACATATAAATGTGTATTATGTATATATATACATACAATGTGCATAATATATATATATATACATTTTTCTATACTCTAACTATAGAAGAAGAAATTGGCATCTTTGAAAAACATTCTACTAGTTAGTGCCCAAGAAACTCTGACAACCCAGCTAATAGTTCAAATAAGCCATCAGTATGAGCCAGTTGAGGGGAGAAAACAAAACATTGAAACTTTTTTCAAGGAAACAATGTAAAATCTAAGGACAATGGGCTTCGAATTGAAATGGAGGCATTAGAAAATATGCTTATGTCTAAGCACTCACTCAGTATATAATTATAAATATAAAATATTTTGCATGAAAACAATTTTAAAAGTTGATCATCTTATGCAATTGTCAGAGGAATCAATAATATGAGCAAAGGGGTCAAGACCATGATGGAAACTCACCAAAACAGCTTACCTGAACTAATGGGAGCTCATTGACTCTGGACTGACAGTGGGCCATCCACCACAGGACCAAACTAGGCCCTCTGAGTGTAGGTGACATTTGTATGGTTGGGATAGTCTGTGGGGCCACTGGCAGTGGGATCACGATTTAACCCTACTGCCTAAACTGGCTTTTTGGAGCCCATTCTCTTGGGAGGGATACTTTAAGCAAGCCAGATAATAGTGTGGAGGGTCTTGGTCCTATTTCAAACAATGTGCTAGACTTTTTTGACTCCCCACAGAAGGTCTTAACCTTGCCAAGGAGTGGATGGGCAGGATGGGGGGAGGGGGGAGTGGGAACAGGGATTGGTATGTAAAATTTCAATTAAATAATAAAAATAAAAGAAAAAGAATCTTGGAGGATAATGTCAAAACCAAACACTCAAAAATTCCATATTAAATTGGGCAGTGGTGGAGTATGCCTTTAATCTCAGCATCAAGAAACAGAGGCAGGTGGATCTCTGTGAGTTCAAGGCAAGTCTGGTCTACAAGTGCTAGTTTCAGGACAGGCTCCAAAGCTACAGAGAAACCCTGTCTTGGAAAACAAAACAAACAAAAACAATCCATATTAAAATCCATGTATTCATTGGAGCATTCAGAGATGGAAATTCACACACAAGGATCTATTGGTACCATTGAGCATACAGTCTCACCTGAAAATGTGCTGGTTAGTGGGAAAGGAAGTTGTCAAAAGATGGCAACATGTGTGATTGAAGATTCATTCCTTGGGATCAATAAAGAGCAAGTCTTTTCTTGCCATCGCTACCTAAGCATATCTGCTCTGTACTGAAAATAGCTGCATATGAAAATGTGAGAAAAGCAAACAGCCTGAATTATGCTATTGAAAATACACATTTTTTTCCTTGAGGTCTGTGTGTGTGCTGTTATGATTCATGTTCTAAAGTAATATCACTATACATATGAATAGAAAATATTCTGAGGAAATTTAATCAGGGAATACAAGAAAACATATGCAGGATATTCTGAGAACTGAAATATTTGGGAAATATTAATAGTTGTATAGTGCTAAATATAAAAGAAAGGAAACAAATAAGCAATACGTTTATTTATAAGAAAAAGAAAAATTAAGACAGCTAGTGTTTGTCCCTACTGCTGGGATGGGGATTCTCGGTTATACAAAGACTTTTCGGTTATATATAATTCACCAGACAAACCCACTGGGTCTGTCATCTGTGCCCTGAATAATCCAGACTAGACACAGAGAACTGTGTTTTCCTACTCTGCAGGGCATTTCTCAGTGTGTCCAATTAGACAAACAGGATAACCAATAACCTTTCCCCCACTACTTTCTTTTCTATTAATAATAATGTCATTAATTTTGAAATCAGTGTAAAATTCATATATACAAGTTTGATCTCACTCTTTCTTTTCTTTTTCTTTTATAAAAATCCAAGTAAGCTCGCTTCGGCAACACATATACTAAAATTGGTATGATACAGAGAAGATTAGCATTGCCCCTGTGCAAGGATGACACGCAAATTCACGAAGCAGCCATATTTTTAGCCTGTCAAGAGGCCCTGCACCCATGCTGAGGGGACGTGGAGAGAATGCCCCTTTGTCTGCAATGTCCTTGGGGGTAAAACTAATCAAGAAAGTGAAAGATCTATTTGACAAGAATGTTGAGGCTTTGAAGAAAGAAATTGAAGAGGATACCAGAAAATCAAAGGATCTCACATACTCTTGGGTTGGTAGGATCAACATAGTAAAAATGGCAATTCTACCAAAGGTAATATGTAGATTCAATGCAATCCCCAACAAAATCCCAACAAAATTTTTCACAGACCTTGTGAGAACAATAATCAACGTTATATAGAGAAACAAAAAACCAAGGATAGTCAAAATAATCCTATACAATAAAGGAACTTCCAGAGGCATCACCATCCCTGACTTCAAACACTATTACAGAGCTACTGTAATGAAAACAGCTTGGTACTGGCATAAAAACAGAGATGCTGACCAATGGAATTGAATCGAAGACCCGGTGGGAATGCACACTTGTGCAACCACTTTGGAAATCAGTGTGGCAGTTTCTCAGGAAACTGGGAGTCAACCCACCTTAGGATCCAGCAATACCACTCTTGGGATTATACCCAAGAGATGCCCAATCATACTACAAAAACATTTGTTCAACTATGTTCATAGCAGCATTGTTTATAATAGCCAGAACCTGGAAACAACCTAGATGCCCTTCAGTGGAAGAATAGATAAATAAAGTGTGGCACATATACACATTAGAGTTCTACTCAATGGTAAAAAACAATGACATCTTGAATTTTGCAGGCAAATGGATGGAAATAGAAAACATTATTGTGAGTGAGATAACCCAGATCCAAAATTATGAATATGGTATTTACTCATTCATTAGTGGATTCTAGCCATAAACAAAGGACATTGAGCCTATAGTTTGTGATCCTAGAGAAGCTAAGTAATAAGGTAAACCCAAAGGAAAATGTATATATATTCTCATGGAAATTGGAAGCAGACAAGATTGCCAAGCAAAAGTTGGGAGCATGGAGGTGGGGGTGCAGTGGGGGAAAGGGGAGAGGGGAGGAGAGAAGGGAGAAGGGGAGGGTTGGGGAAAGCTTGGGGGAGCAGGATGGTTGAGATGGAGGAAGGACAAATATGGGAGCAGGGAAGAAGATATCTTAATTAATGAAGCCATTTTGGGGTTGGCAAGAGGCTTGGCTCTAGAGAGTTTGCCAGGTGTCCACAGGCATGTCCCCAGCTAGGACCCTGGGCAGTGGAGGAGAGGATGCCTGAACTGGCCTTATCCCATAGCCATACTGATGAATATCTTGAATATCACCATAGACCCTTCAGCCGGCAATGAATAGAGATAGAGACAGAGATCCACACTGGAGCATTGGACTGAGCTCCCAAAGTCCAGTTGAAGAGCAGAAGGTGGGAGAAGATGAGCAAGGAAGTCAGGACCACAAGGGGTTGGTCCACCCACTGAGACAGTGTGCCTGATCTAATGGGAGCTCACCAAAGCCAGCTGGACTGGGACTGAACGATCACGGGATCAAGCTGAACCCTCTGAATGTAGATGACAATTGTGGCAGATTGAGAAGCCAATGATAATGGCACTGGTATTTGTCTCTACTGCATGTACTGGCTTTTTGAGACCCTGGTCTATTTGGATGCATACTTTCCTAAGACTGGATGGAGCAGGGAGGGTCTTGGACTTCCCACAGGGCAGGGTACCCTGTCCTTTCTTAGTCGGGGAGGGGAAAGGTAGAGTGGGGGAGTGGGAGGAAAATGGGAAGAGGGGAAGAAGTGGAAATTTTGAATGGTATTATTTATAAAGCAATAAAAAAATAAGAAAAATCCATAAGTGATCCAGAAAGCTTAAATATATTCAGTGGTTCGGTAATTTTCATTTGGTAGTTTTTAATTTTCCAAATATCCTGAGACTTCTCATGTCTTTCACTACCAATAAAACACTTTTTTCTTATTTCTGCTTAGCCATATTTCATTCTCTAATATCCTACACAGCCAATATCAGTATCCTGATGATTTTGTCTCTGTGTTATACCTCAATGAAAAGGTTACAAGGATTTTTCCTGAGTGATTCACTTCCAACCCTGGATTGTCCAAATTTTCAAATTCAAATACTCATTATTAACCACTGATTAAGAGAAAAATGTCTGTACTAAAGTACAGGCCAGTTAAAGATGGAGACGTGATCACCTGGAGATGACACTGAGGGAATGATAATTCTTCTGCTCATATGGCCAATGCCAAACATCTGTTATGTCTGAGGCACTGTATTAAGAGGGTTATTGTACAGTAATTGGCATTACCTTATTTGATATTACACTGCTACATAATGTTAAAAATTGTACACTGCCTTTAAAACAAGTAAAATTTTTAAGAAATGATTAACTTCAAGTTATGTAGTTACTTAAAGGTTTTACTTCAAGGTAACTTCAGTTTCATGCATCCATACAATGTAATATACATATTTTGTTTTATATATAGCGTATTTATATTATACATATACATACATATTCTACATCATGTTTCTATTTCTTCAGCATATTTACAGCACACAAGTGCTTATGTACAATTTTTAAAAGATTTATTTAATTTTAATTATGTATATGCTTATGTATCTTTGTGTTGTTACCTGCCCTAGAGTACAGTGCCCATAGGGGCCAGAAGGGGGCATCAGATCTCCAGAACCTGGAGTTGTAGGCAGCCATGCATTTCTAAGAGGGAACTATCTGAACTCTGGTCTTCCATGCATGCTCTTAACTGTACAGATATTTCCCCTGTCCCATACAATGCTACTAACTGAACTCTAGTCTTCCACGCTCTTAACTGGATGGATATCTTCCCAGCCCCGGACAACAAAATACTAACAAAAAGAACAAGAAAGAAATAATGAAAAAATATCAAAGTATTGAGAAAATGTATTTCTATTGGAAAGAGGTGCCAGACAACAGTGCAAAGAATTAATGATGCTTTAGTTCCCCTATTGGGTGTATAGAAAATGTCATATTTAATTCTGACAAGACATTTTGTGGAGATACTGTATACACATCTGTAAATATGTATCTGATGATAAATATCATTTATCACAACTGCAAAGGCTGATTTCATTGAATAGATTGTATCCAGGATCTTATGAAGTCAAGAATCATAAAGGTTTTTAAGTTTTCAGTGATAAAGGAGTAAACTCAGGGCTGCCTTCAATACTTCACAAAGTACCCATAGGAACTTTCCACCAGGCACTGAGTAGATTTTCCATTGACGACTTATTTATAAGAACTACATCATGTGTCTCTATTTCAACATGCTGTCATAATTTAGACAGAATTAGAATTCTTCAGGTTTACAACACACCTCCCTATAAGGATCAGTAATTGGCAGCCAGCCTATTACTCTGTAAAAATCCAGAATCTTTAGGTATAAAGGCATATTTATAACTCCATACTTCTACAATGAAGATTTTAAAGCAAACTCACTAATGATCCAGTAGGACTAGTTAGCTGTATCTGCAACAGCAGTGTAAACCAATGGTGCATTTTAACGCTTAAGTTTATGTAAAGGAAAAGTTGTTTTACCTGTATCAAATTAGACTTAAGTGATATTCTTCACATTTTATTTTCAGTAACATATAGTCTCATGTATTTAGAAGGTAAAAAGCATTGTTATAAATCATGAGCATTAGTTTTAAGTGTGAGATTTTAGAAGCCTTAAAGTGACAGGTGGCTGTTTTTATTTGTGTGAAGTCAGGATTCATTTCTCTTCGTTAATGGGGGAACAAAGTGAATATATCAAAGTCAATAAATGCATTTGTTCTCATTTTGATTTAAATTTACTTTTAGAAGAGGAGACTATCATGGGTATATACATGAGCATGCCATTTATATTTGATTTTTATTTCTAAGTATCATTTTCCATGACACCCTGTGAGAGAATATCACCATGTTTGAGCATGTGTTGCCCTGGGGACAAGATGGCATCAGAAGAAACAACTCAAGTTCATGGGCTATGGGAACTCATCTTTTATCTTCATGCCTTTGTGATGCTCTGAACCGTCCCACATGCTTACAATGAGAAAATACACACTGTGCATAGATCACTGCTTATAAAGAAAGTAGTGGGAGAGCTGGAGACATGATTCAGCAGCTAAGAACTCTTGCTGGCCTTCCAAAGGATTGGAGTTCTATTCCCAGCACCCATGTCAAGTGAATCACAATGCACTAACTCCAGCTCTAAAAACTCAGACACTCTCTTCAGGCCTTTGTGACCACTGCACATGCGTGACATTCACACACATGTACACGGCACACAGAGACAAAAGAATAAATAAATCCTGGGAAGAAAAAGAACAAAGTATTAGAAAATCATCTGGCTATGGCCCAGAGGCCTTCAGGCAACTCTCTCTGTACTTCAGGTATCAAGAAGTAAAACCAGAATTCCCATGAATTTTACATTGAAACCCCAACGTAGAACTCATTAAGAAGGTGTATTGTTGTACCAGGAGAGAAAACTATTATTTATTAGATTTATTAATTTTTATATGTTTGTCTTGAGTTACATGAATAATCGAGGATTTTTGCAAAAAATATATTACTTTTCATATTTAAATCTATTGTTAAATACATGTTTGGAAAGTGCAGGGCATACACTATTGCATTAGTGTGACTCAGGAAAGTATTTTCCTTTTCCTCCCTTAATTATATGTTATCTATATTTCATTGAATAAATGTCTTATGAATTAATGACACACAGTAGCAATTCAAAGTTGAAGCTGAACATACAAGATCATGCTGAAAAGCAAATGCTTAAAATCTTTAAATGTCTTTCTTGCAAGAAAGTTAATGCCACTATGTAAGAGGAGGGGCCACTTGTTCATTCCTGCCACCCAGAACCGAAAATACCACACAGAAACTGTATTCATTAAAACACACTGCTTGGCCCATTAGCTCTAGTTTCTAATTGGCTAACTCTTATATTAATTTAACCCATTTCTATTAATCTATATATCACCATATGGCAATGGTTTACTGGTAAAGATTTAGCATGAAAGACTCCGGCAGCTCCATGGTGTCTCGCTGACTCCACCTTCCTTTCTCCCAGCATTCATTTCCATCTTCTCCACCTACCTAAGTACTGTCCTATCAACTGACCAAAACCAGCTTCTTTATTCATTAACCAAGAAAAGCAACACACAGACAGAAGGACCTCCCACACCACCACTATACCTCAATATAAGCAATTTTAGTTTTCCTATAAGTTATCATCATTCCTTCAATCCTTTTGCCAAAGTTACAGGTTACTGATTTTTTTCTTTGTGTGTTTTCAAATATTGATTCTTATTCTTTCTCTTTTTGCTCCTGAAACACGCTTTCTGTATATATTTGGTATTGCCTTATAAATAATAGCAAGAACATATCTAGCTAAACCATTATGATGGCTAAGATATGAGTGGTGATTAGTAACTAATGATGGACATGAAAGAAATACTAATGTAATACCTATTTGTAGTACTGCCCTTTGACCAAGGCTAATGAATCCTGTTCTGTCATGCACATGATGAGACATGATGAAGACACATACATGAAAGAAAAAAATGTAATTAAGAAGAATGAAAAAAATAAAAGCTGTTTATATCTTCAGAGAAAAAAAGAATCGTCATGTTGTGAATATTTTCCTCTGAATCTCTTTATTTAAAAGTTGTTTTTAGTGTATAATAACACTTGTCGCTTACAGGAATGTTAGTGCTGCCGAGGAAATCTCACAGGAAGGAAGTTTAGTTGTGCTTGAAAAGGCAATTGATGAGAAACATTGCTAGAAAAATGGAAGTACATGCACAAGGCTTTCTTCTGCAACACTGGCCATTTTTTTGCTTATAGGCAAAGATATTAATACCATACTATGTTTGTACCATTCAACAAGAATAACCATGTTTTGTGACTATATTTGAGGGAGGTAAAATTTTAACAAGTTTTCTTTTCTCATACACTGACAACAAATGGCCTCTGGACCCAAAAGACTCCCAAAGATAGATAGAGCTCTAGTCGGGGGAAGGTTCAGATGACAGTTTTGTGACCATAGCTCACACCCTCCCTGAGGGATCACTCACTGACAACAAAGAAAGGTTTCTGAAGGCACAATCAAGGAAAGTTAGTTCAAAACCAAATATGCAAAGATTCTGAGGCACTGTTGGCTCACCCATGCTGTGCACACAATTTCAGTGCTACCTTGGTTCTGAGCACCCCATATGTTTACCAAACACTGTGCAGACCGTCACACCAATAAGTACTGGCAAATGATACCCAAAACACCTTGATTGAGTTTGGAAGATGAGCATGTTATACTCTGCAAGGATTTTATTGTACAAAAAATGCTTTCTGCTCCTCCAGAAATATTAAATGATTTATTTACATAGACAGAGACTTCTAATATAATCTATGAGCCTTCTTCACCGTTAAAAATTTTTTTTTTGATTTTTAAAAATGGTGATTTCTCAGAAAATTAGAAAACAACCTTCCTCAACACCCAGTAATACCACTTTGGGGTTATATATCCAAAGGATGCTCAATCGTGCCACAAGGACATGTGCTCAACTATGTTCATAGCAGCTTTGTTTGTCATAGCCAGAACCTGGAAACAACCTAAATGCCCCTGAATCGAAGAATGGATAAGGAAAATGTGTAGTACTCCATTTACACAATGGAGTACTACACATCAGAAAAAAATAACAACATTTTTAACTTTTCAGGAAAATGGATGAAGATAGAAAACATCATTTTGAGTGAGGCAAGCCAGACCCAGAAAGACAATTATCACATATACTCACTCATAAGTAGTTTTTAAACATAAAACAAAACAAAACAAAAAAACAGCTCACAAATCACAATCCTAGAGAACCTAGACAACAATGAGGATCCTAAGAGAAACATACATAGATCTAATCTACATGGGAAGTAGAAAAAGACAAGATCTTTTGAGTAAATTGGGAGTATGGGGATCTTGAGGGAGGGTTGAAAGAGAAGGGAGAAGTGGGAAGGAGAGCAGAGAAAAATGTTGAACTCAATAAAAATCAATAAAAAAAGAAAAAGAAAAGATTTGCTATTTGAGTTTCTGACTTGCAGTCACACAGGAAAAAAAATCATCAAATTAAATTTTATTTGATATTAACTAAGAATTTTCAACAATTTAAGAAATGTTGCTAAATACACTTCTACCATTTTGTCCATGCATTTATGTGAATCAGCATTCTCAGCACAATTATTACAAAATAAAATATAGATGAACTCTAAGAAAAACATGGGAGATGCTCTATATCCTGTAGTTGTTAAAATTTTTCCAGATTTAATACTTCATGTAAAAATAAACAAATTATATCACCTTATCAGAATGAAAATTAACTCACATTTTAATCAATATTAAAATTATGCATATACTTCAAGATTATTTAAAATAACTTTATGTTTTATCATCAGTAAATGACTTGTTTTTTCTCTTATTGTATATATTACTATACCTAGGTCATCTGCCAATTTTGCAGGTAAAGGAGATTGTGAGGAGGAAAAACTCCAAGAATCTCTGATGTAGAGAATAAGGACTACAGATAAACATTGGATGTGGACAGACGTGAATGGATTTGGCAGAAAGAAGGAGAATTCCACTATAGAATGTATGCAAGTAGGCAACTCAAGCTGTCCTACGAAGAGTAGTATTTATCTCCTTCCCATCTCTGCCTGACTCTCTCTACATATCTTAGTTCATACTCTCCCACACATACAAACACAAGCTTGCCTTTTGCTCTGAATTTGAGCCCATGATACTTGAAGCTGTATCCAGTGGTAACTGGAACAACATAATAATGACTGAGGGATCAACTCAGTGCTCTTGAATTCTGGGGTGGTAGAGATAACAAAGTGAGAATGGGAGTGGTCCCCCACTCTGATGGGAACGTAACAAAACCTGTGTTATACCATCTGAACTCCGCCAGTTCTCTTTCTGGATGCTGTGTATTGCCCAGAAAATAACTAGAAGACTTTCCTGAGATGCTCTCCCATGAGAACACTGCTGTCAGACATTAAATTGGAGCATGAGTTCAAGGACAGATCAAAGAATTATCCCTGTGGACCATGGCCCTGGGCTCAGTGAAGAGTCCACAAGCTGCTCATACGAACTGAGCTCCACTCTGTGCCTGCCTTTCTTAACATTTTATTCTTTTATAAACCTATGTAATATGATTTGGTTCTATTCTTTTTAAGAAACAGTGTTTGTGTGTGTGTGTGTGTATGTGTACGTTTGTACGTGTGAAATGGGTGTGAAATGTGTGTAATGTGTACATGTATGATAGAATATTTAACATTGCCCATCAAAACCAAAAATATTTACTAACTGGCCCTACATAGAAAATTTTAAACAGTCTGAAGCCTAAGACTCAAATTTCTGTGGAAATCTCCAGGCACAAGAGAAGATCAGAAAATATTCTCCAGGCATAGATCTTGGCTTTCATCCTCAACTCCTTCTGACATTTAAGGTAGACCATGAGCATGGAGATAATAAATGCTTTTCTATATTTATAATCTTCTTGAGAAACAATCATGCACCCTTAAAAGTCCAATAAAACACTGTAGAGTGTGCTGAGCCACAATTTCTGCATCCTCTGCTGTTCAGTTTTGACTCTCTAGAAAATTCCATAGAGCTCTCATTAAAGGGTGAATCCATAAATTCCACCCCAGGGATTGCATGCCCATGGTCTACTGTTCTATGCATTAGAATCAGCATTTTAAGCTCCTCATTGAGTGACCTGATGCAAATACATGACAAAGCATACATTTTAATGGCAGCAATTTTTGAATTAGAATGGCTTACATGCTTGAGAGATAGCTTAGACGTTAAAAGTGCATGAGCACCTATTGTGTTTGCAGAGGACCTGAAATGGGTTTCTAGCACCCACAAGAGCAGATTACAGTCTCCTGTAACTCCAGAGACACCACATCATTGGTTTCCATGGATACCTGCACTCACTAGTGTGTAGAAAATATACACACATACACATAAAATAAATTTTGATAAAAGAGTCGATTTTTTTTAAAGCAACTTCAAGTCCAGACTGTGGGAACATAGGGTTCATTCAGCCTAATTCACTTGCACAGGGATACAGTGGTCATATGGCTCTGAGGTTGCTGCTGTTCTCATTGTTACAACAAACAAATGTCTAAGGCAACCTAACTGTACAGAAAAGAGGGGAATTTCTCCAAAGTTTGGAGGCTGCAGTTTCAAGACTGGGGATTCCTATTTGTTTTGGTCTCTGGTAAAGTTTAAGCACTGAGTGATTGCACATCAGGGGAATGCATAGGAAGAAGAAATCTCCTAAGAAACGGAAAACCAGCAAGCAGTGGAGGGTAGGTCTTCTAACAGGGGTTTACTCTAACCAACTCTTCTGATTGCAGCTTTCAAGGACTTCAGGAGTCCATGGTTGCTTTGACCTTTTAAGCCTCAAAGTTTTCATAGGATCTCCACATTCCACACATATGCAAGCTATCACATCAATGAACAAATAAAAGTTTATAACCCAATGGAATGTTGTTGGAGGGAGGGAGGTGCTTGTTGGTTCCTGGCTTCCTGGCTAGCTTAAACCTGAAATAATCACATAGAAACTGTATTAATTAAATCACTGCTTGGCCCATTAGCTCTAACTTCTTATTGACTAACTCTTATATTAATTTAACCCATTTCTATCAATCTGTATATCACCATGTGCCTGTAGTTTATCAACCTCTGTCTGAGGTGGCTCCATGGCTTCTCTCTGACCCCACCCTTCTTCCTCCCAGCATTCAGCTTAGTTTTCCCCACCTAGTTCTGTTCTGCCCTTGCCATAGGCTCAAAGCAGTTCTTTATTTATTAACCAATAAAAGCAACACATAGACAAAAGGACTTCCTATACCAGAATGTATTTATACATTATCTGTAAAATATTGATTAAAATACATAAGGAAAAGTTGCTTAATGCTAGCTGAATATGTTTCTGGCTAACAATAGAGAATGTGAGAATTGTAGGAAGAAATGCATGAAATGGGGTTAATACTGTTGTCATTATAGTGAAGACTTGAAGAAAATGAGGATAGAAAATCAGAGAAATATCTTGAACATGAATGCCCAGGATAGAGATACAAATAACATAGATGTTGGCACACTCAAGAAATAAAATAGTAAGGCCTGGGGGTCAGGAATATAGCTCAATAGTAGCATGCACGAGGTATATGTAATATAAGATCAATCATCAGTATACACATGCAGAGAACCACAGAGTTAGCTTGGCCTAGCTGCCTTGAGAGGAATGAGTCATTGGTTTAGGAGATTAGAATCCATGGCCCTTGGGGCACTATCTGCCTTCCAGTTCCTGGGAGACCAATGCACTCCCTCAAGCTGTGAAGCATTCAGGTCTGTTTGTGTTTCTTTGCATCTTCCCTTAGTAGTCAAGGAAGTATGAAGGCTTGACAGGATAATTGGTCTTAGATATTAATCTTGTGGACCTTGTATGACTTGCAGGCTTCACTGTATCCTGGCAACTACAACTGTAGTGATTCTGGTAATTGCCATTGTATTCTATTTCTGATAAAGGTGTAAAAATTACTGTTGATTACTCTCAACAGAATCTTCACAGTCTCAGGTGTACTGTGGTCCCTCCAATCGAGCCCATTTTTATTCCTCGAAGCAATTTGTGGTACCATTGGCCAGGTAAGGAAGGGCAAGTGTGTGCCTACACACACACACACACACACACACACACACACACACACGCACAAATTACTATGATCAACCTTTCACAGATTTACATTTCATATAAAAAGAGAAGGTATTCCCTTCCATGCAGCAATCTTGCACAGAGTGACATATAGGATGAATGTCACCGGCCTCACACGTGGGAAGACAAACATACGCACGACTGCAGTTGACCTCTTTATGGTGAGATGACAGCATCACCTGTGTGTACTAATCTGTGTCCATCTGTTCTGTGGGTTAAGGCAGTGGCATTTCATCTCTAGTGGGTACCACTAAATCCTAGATGACTGTGAGCTAATTTTCATGGTTGCTCTACAGCTGTTCTTTGCTTGCTTGTGAGTTTTATTGAAATGTAAATCTTCTTGAAAACAGTTTTCTCTCCACCCTGTTAATCTCTTCCTCACTCTTCTTGTCTTACAGGACTCAGCTTGCTGCAGAGTTCCCAGCTTACCAGTGACAGAAGTTAGAGTGGGAGACACGGGCTCCAGGCTCCTAGCAGAGCCTCTGCTTTTCAAGAGGACAGCCCTGAATAAGCCTGACCTCTCAGAGATGACATCACAGCCATGCTCTTGTTACTGTACAGCAGGGCCTTGCACAGTCCAGGCCACTGCTCAGCAGCTGAGCTCATCTCCACTGAGAGCTTGCATTACCTTTTCTCAGCTTGTAATTCTCTCCTAGCAGTAGAATTCCTAAACTAAACAAAGGTGAGAGAGAGAAGTGAGAGGGAGTACACCTGTTGCTGCTTGTGGTTGGAAGTATTCCGTCTTAATGACGGATCTATGTTCTCGCACAAGATGACAGCAGGAAAATACTTCCCAGTTTGTAAATTTCTTTTTCATTATGAGTACATATAGTAGTACTAAATTGTAATAGTCAAGGAATAAACTTTCTGTTAATCTCAGAAAGCCACTGAGCTTCTGCCTGACAAATAATTTCCCAGTTTACAGAATGCACAAGGTTTTGCTTTATCCTCCTGCTGAGCAGTACAGATTGCATGGCCTCTTCTTTGCCCTGTACCCGTTGAAGGTGGTGGCTCAACTATTCCCCCTTTCATTTCCTTTTCCCTCTCAGCTCAAGCATTTCCTTGGCAACAGGCATCATTTGGAGATGTCTCTCATCACAGCTGTAAAGAATTTAAGGGTGCTTGATCATTCTTCACAACACAAAGCACACTTTGCATTATTAACCAACCACCTTTACAGAGAAACTTTGTCTCTAACAAGTGCAATGAACTTGATGCTTCCTTCTGTATTATTTCTGCCAGTTCACAAAGGATTTGTTCTTTTATTGTTCAGGACTCTCAGCTGAATATTCTAATCTGTGTCAGGACTATGGCCCTCAAAGCACAGATCAAAAATGTTGGAGGAGGGGACACTTGTTCATCCCACCTGTCTTGAACCAAAATAATCACACAGAAAATGTCGATTAAGCACGTCTACCTCAGGCCATGGATCCATGGCTGCCCCTGACTCTGCCCTCCTTTATCCCAGCATTCAGTTCAGTCCTTCCCTCCTACCTAAGTTCTGCCCTATCAACAGGCTAAGGCAGTTTCTTTATTCATTAATGGTAATCACAAAACACAGAGGGAACTAGCACATCACCAAAAAAAAAAAAAAAAACCAAAATCTAATGTTCTTGAGGTTAAGATAATGAGTATTTGTTATAAGAAAACAAGAGTACATCTTTTCTAAACTTTGTGATTCATGAGGATATAAAGCAGCTCTCAGGGTCAACAGCTGAGTTGGGAATGCAGGATATGGAAGAGGAACTCGTGTGCACAGGATCCCAGGTATAGTGTCCTTGGTGGCTCTGGGCTTAGCATGAAGAGTGACAGCCTGAATTTCCTCCAAATGGCCAATTTGTGGGTATCTTTCCTATGAGTTCTAAGGTTGCCCCCTTGTGGCAATTCAAGGTATATGTTTGGAAGATGCGGCTTCCAAAATCCAATAAAGGCCACAGGCCACGGAAGGAATTTAAGATATGAGGTCTTTCTCTAACAGGAATATAAGCGTGATCATGCTTTACCAAAAAGCACAGTGGTTGTGGGGGAGGAGTCAGAGGAAAATGTGGCCAAAATTGACATTTTGCTGCATTGTGTTAGACAATCGTTTAGCTTCTCTTGTCCTTTTAGTTGTGAGTCAAAGCTGTTAACAGGAGCCATCTTTCTGCCCCCACACTTAGCGTCTCTAATCCAAGCCACAGTGTATGTAAAGCACTTAATTCAACTCATAAGACTGTTGTGAGGAATAAGTGAATTAGCACGCAGAGACTGGAACATTCCTAGTAATGCTTTAGCATGTGAAACAACAGCCCCCTATAGTATTCATCCTCTCAGCTGCAGCACAAGTCTGTCCATCTAATGCATATTTTCCCAGATTTTTCTGAAATAAGATTTAAACCAAAGACCGACTAAAATATGTGTGTTAATTATGCATAATTCTGCAGCATTTAGTCGTCTAAGGTGTGACTGCACAGTCAGTTCTATGTGACATAGACCCTGGGTGGTGACACTGGCAGAGGCTGATTGACACAAGTAACATTCAGACATTCCACGGTACCCCACTATCACTGCATCAGACCTCTTTGAATTGGGTAATTACAGGCCTATGCCTTGGGAGTCTGCCATTGACATACACTCAGGTGTCTGTCCCAGGCAGCAGGCATCCTTAGGAATCCAGATCAGATCCAGAACAGTGTCAGCTGCAGATGTACTACAGCAAGATGAGCCTGTGTCCAAGGCGTGTGGCTCCCTAAATATGCTCAGTCAGTCTTTCTCAGACTGCAGGGACTCATGGATCAAAAGACATTATACTGAATCCAGAGAAACTAGCCAAAATACAAACATAAAATGAGATTTGGGACAAATATCTTCTGGTTGTAACAATTTGTCTATATTCTTATCTGTAAAGTAATAAAGAAAATTCAAACCATCAGTTTCTATGCACTGGGTTTTCCCTGTATCATATGTGGGATAAATACAGACTGCATTTCTTTTGATCTAAAATTACTACTTTTCCCCCATTTAAATATGCTTTAAAATTATGCATGACATTTTTTTATTTCTTTTTTTTATTATTATTATTGTTAAAAGAAGAATTTACATTTACTCCCCTTGTTCCCGGCACTCCCGCTCCCCCACTACCCCACCACCCTCCCCCTGCTTCTTTAAGATGGGGCAGGATACCCTGCCCTAAGGGAAG
>JAQHUG010000270.1:1226842-1244785 GCA_028555095.1 Dicrostonyx torquatus | reverse complement strand
CCCACCCTACCTCCAACTTTCTCCAAAACCCCTTTTGTTTCTCTCTCTCTCTCTCTCTCTCTCTCTCTCTCTCTCTCTCTCTCTCTCTCTCTCTTTGGTTCACTCAGGATAGAATTCATGGTCAATATATAAGAAAGAATACAGGAATGCCAGAAATGCCAGGAAGAAAGTAGAAAATATCTATTGACTTACTTGCTGACTCAGATGTCTCTGACTTCTCTGCTTCCCACACTCTCACCTATAGTCCTTCTGATGTTACATCATCTCATCTGGCAACTACTGATATTCACTAGGCTCATAGGTATTATGCTTTACTTCAGAAGACTTCGTGGTTATCCTTACTGATCCATTTCCAGGATAGCCTGAAGAAGAGATAGCATATTCATTCTATTGAACCCATTGCCTATAACCTACATTTGAAGTTTGAGGTGGAGATTTGTTGGGAGACAGACTAAGTAGTGCATGACATCTATGTCTTGTATATACTTAGCTTGCTTAGTATCAGAGGGAGGTCAATGAAATCAGTGAACACACTAAGTGTTCATTTGCTGCATCTAGACATGAAGAACCATCACACACAACTGTCATAAATGGGTGCCTTTGGCAACTGTGGAGATGTCATGAGTTTGGGCATCATCCATGATTGCTCTTCTTAGGTAAGTTAACTACCCTCTGAGTACACTTCTTCCTTAATGGGGAGTAGAAAGTCTCACAGAAAAAACGTCCTCCACTGAAAAGCGGAACACACTGTATTTACCACCACAGCAGTTTTTACAGTAAGGGCATGAACCAGGCCCCCTTCTTATCTGCATCCATCCAGGATTCTGAGTAATATGTTGTTCCAGTGAATGCATGAGCTCTATCCAGATTTTTTCTGCAAAGTCTGATGATTCCAGAAGTCGCACCAAATGGCAGAAGCAAGAGTGGTGATCACAATAAAGTCAGCTAGCCTGACCTAATGTCACCAGGGGACTGAGGGCAAGAGCCCATGCATGGTATCAATTGGGATGAAGGTTATAAAAGAACAATGTACTAAGCTCTGACTGGTTCTCTGAGCGCTGCCTGATAACCTTTGCATAAATGTTCTGCTTACATTAGTTGGTGCTATCTCTGACACTTTAGCTCATAATGCAATTGAAGCCTAAGTTAATGTGTGTATTGTGATCCCATCCCAGGAAGACTTGACAAATGGTGTAGAAACAAATAATAACTTATTTCTGAGAATGTTGCTCTACTGTTCTTGGAAAGGCCAGCCAAACCTTATTGATAACCCTGTCCTGGAGAAAGAATGATGGATACTTATTTCATATTGTGTTAGAGAAATGACTACATCATCTGGATACAGCAGATCAGCTACAAAGAGATAGGTTAGCATAAAGGGAAGAATATCCTTTGCTTTATATCTGTGTGGATTATAGAACAAATATTCACGTGCTAAAGCATCGTGATTCCTAAAAGACATTTAAAAGAGACAGTTTAAGTTCATTGGAACTCTCAGGAAAGGCCATTTGATTTGATTTTGTTTGATGAAGTATGTGTGGTAGTCAGTTAGGGCTGCTATAAGAAAATACCTTATACTAAGTAATTTATAAAGAAGAGAAATCTACTGCTCATCATTCTGTAGCCTGGGTCTTGCATCTCCTTGGGTGCGGCATCATTGAGTTGTGCTACTGCAGTAGAATAGAAAGAGTTATCCTTTCAGGATAACATAATTAACAGCTTCAGCTACCCACATGTCCTAATGACCTCTCAGTACCACGCAAAAGAAAATTAGGTTCCATATGCCTTGCTGAGAGACACAGATGTGCAGACCACATAGCACAGCACACTAGGGTGTCCTATACATACTCTTGTCATGCCTGTTACTGGGAAAGAATGATGGTTTGACTGATGTGATTCAAGAACCACCATGAGGTACTATGTTTAGAGGTATCAGAGACCAGTGAGCCTTTTTCCGAACAGGAATCTGTGCATGAAATATAAGACACAGACAAAGGGGAACAGAAAGGACACCAGATTTAACAAGGTCTCCACACAGTTCTCATAAAGCCTACTATGATGGAAGAATTACTCCAAATACAGCCTTGAGTTCCTGGGCCTCTGCAAAGAATTTGTGTAACTTTCTCGCTTAACCTTCACTGTGGCACTGGCTCCTCTTCCAGAACGTTCTGTGGGATCTGGAGAGATATCTATTGTTAGGCTTTATATACAGCCATTGGGCCTTATAAAATGGTACTTTTTTGCTTAAAAATTAGAGATTTATGTGAGTTAGAATAATGCTCTGATCATCGCCACCCAGCACTCTCTTCCCTTCTGCACTGAAAATCTCCACTTCCTCTGATTCAGCTCTTTTTTGCCAACAGTTCACCAGCCAAGGTCTTATCTCTCTCCAAGGAGCAAAGACAGGAATGGGCTCCACAATTATCAGCAAGGGGATTTGCCTGAAAGGAAAGATATCTTCAACTAAAATAGGTCTCATATGTAAAAGGAGATCTGTATCATTGAATAGAAAATTTTAAAACTCTTACCATCACTTAAAAATGTTAGGTATCAGAGTATAATACATTATATCTTCCTGAAGATCAGCCAGATCTAGAAATAAAAGAGTTTGCAGTTTCTCTACTTAGGGTCTCAATATCTCAGACACATCTCCAGGCATCACAGTTTCAGAGGACAGCATTCCACACTGGGAGGTAGAGCAGAATTAAATGGACTTCTTTTCATATACCTTTCCATCTCTACTAGGACTGGCAATCTTTCTCAAAATTTAAGAACACTACCTTGAATACATATCCCTCTTCCAGGAATATCACTGCCTTCATGTCCTGGGACTGACTCCTTCATACCTGAAAAACAATGTGTATTTCATAAACAAGACATAATGTGTTAATTGTCTTTTAGAAAATAGCCCTGACTTTTAGCAAGACAGACAAGTGGTTCTTTTTCCTATAAGAAAGCCAGGATGGTGAAACCAGGCACTTGGAAACATAACTGAAAGGATGGGAAACGAGACTTACTTTTCGTGACTATGGCATAAATTGTGGAACTCACTCCAATGCCATAAAAATGCCTCTTTCTGCTGCTTTCCCTCATTCTCAGGCCATAAGGAGAAAGGGGGCTGAAGGACAGTAGCTATGGAGATGAGACATTGTGAGAAAAAGGTGAATCACACCCATGGATATTTCTTTTTCTTTTCAGATCTTCAGATGATGGCAGGTAAAGTGTGAGGATCCCATGCAGAGACAGATGAGTGCGAGACAACTGTAACCATTAATACCTGTGAAATGCTGCCCTAAAGAGCCTGTGAAGACATGGCCCATGGTGATAAACGTTGGAGAAGAAAGAGGAATTCAGTTGGAAACAGTTCAGACTGCATCATAAAAAAAATGCTGAGGATGGACCTGCTGAAAGAGAAGGTGGATAGAAATCTGAGATGAGATGATCCTGGCACAGGAATACATCAGCTCCTAATAACATCTGTGACCATCGTGTAAATGGGTCACATTCTCTTTATCCATTGTTCAGTTACTCTGCTGTCAAAAAAAAAAAAAAAAAAGGAAAAATGACATGGTAAAATTTTCAGGCAAATGGTCAGAACTAGAAAAGTCATGCAGGGTGTGTTAACTCACTCTTAGAGATAAGCATGGCATGTACTCACTTATAAGTGGATATTAGCTGTGAAGCACAGCTGTGCTGCCATCCACAGATGCAGAGAAGCTAGATAACAAGGGGGGATCAAAAGGCGATGAATGGATCTCCCTGGGAAGGGAGAATTGATTAGATTTTGAGGGTAAACTGGCAACAGGTGGGGATGGGAACAGGTAGTGGTAGGGAGAAAAGGTACTGAGAGAGACACATGGAATTAAAGGACATATTTCGGGTGAGGTGGAAACCTAGTGCAATGGAAACCCCCAGGAATCAACAAGAATAATTCCAGTGAAAACTCCTAGTAATGGGGGTACAAAGCCTGAACTGGCCATCCTCTGTAACCAGGCAAGGCTTCCAGTGGAGAAACTGGGACACTAACCCAGCCATGAAACCTTCCACCTACAAATTATCCTGCCTGAAAGATGTGCTGGAGTAAGGGTGGCACAGGGCTTGTGGGAATGGGCAACTAATAGCAGGTCCAGCCTGAGACCCATGCTGCAAGAAGGAGCTCATATTTGGTACTATCGGGAGGGCCAAGAACCAGGGGCTGGATAACACAGACAGCTAGGATAGAACCAAACAGTTCCCGCAGGGTTGGAGAGAATCAATGAAATGATTCTTAATGATACTCTTATATACTTGTAGACCAGAACCTAGCATTTTATCACCAGGAAGCCTAAATCCAGCAACTGATGAGAGCAGATGCAGAGAACCAGAGGGGAATCCTACAGAAGAGGGGAAGGATTGTAAGAGCCAGAGGGGTCAAAGATACCACAGGAAAACCCACTGAATCAACTAACCAGGGCTCAAAAAGACAGGGAGCCTGTATTGTTCTGACCTTGGTCCTCTGATGTAGGATATCCTTCTGTATGTGTTACTTTATTGGTTGATGAATAAAGCTGTTTTGGACAATGACATAGCAGAGTAAAGCCAGGTGGGAAATCAGAACAGAGAAAGAGAAAGTAGATGGGGTCAGAGACACCATGTAGCTGCCAAAGGAGACAGATGCCAGAAAATCTTACTGGTAGGACACAGCCTCGTCGTGATACACAGATTAATAGAAATTGGTTAACTCAAGATGTAAGAGCTATCTAGAAATATGCATAAGCTGTTTGCCAAACCGTGTTATAATTAATATAATTTCTCTGTTATTATGAAAGTCTTGGTGGCCAGGAAATAAACAAGAAGTCTCTGCTTACGGTCCTCTGCATATATGTCATGATTGTTTAGCTTAGTATTCTTGTGGGACTCCTAACAGTGGGAAAGGGGGGCTGTCTGTGACTCTCTTGCCTGCTTTTCAGACCCTTTTCCTCCTACTGGATTGCCTTGTCCCCAGGGAGGCCTACCCTTCTTTGAAGAGAAACAGAGGAGGAGAGGATCTGGGGTAGAGAGAATATGGGATGGGGTCTGGGAGTAGAGGATGGAGGGGAAACTGCAGTTGGGTGTAATACATGAGAAAAGAATAAATAAAACATGGAGAAACAAAAATCCATAACCATAATAAACCTTAAAATTCAATGTATGTTGAAATAAATATGGTTGTTTGGAATCAACCCCTAATTCCTAAGAGTAGAACCCTTTCTGTGACATTTGGTTCTTCTTATTATCTGCCCCAGAAAGCTTCTTAAACATTAGTCGTTAATCTTACTTATCTTTAATGAATGCATTTGAGAAAATATCAATGTGATGTGACTTGCAATGTTAGTGCAACTGATGTTTAAGGAATAGGAAAGAAATAGAACTAATAAAACACGTGGAAGTCATTTATTGATGTTTTGTTCTCCTGACTGGATAAAATAACTAAAGGAGATATGTATCATTTCTTAATCTTTTTTTGATGGTTCAGAAGATATTTTTTATTGATTTGTTTGAGCTCTACATTTTTCTCTGCTCCCCTCCCTGCCTTTTCCCACCCCTTCAACCCTCTCCCAAAGTCCCCATGCTCTTAATTTCCTCAGGAGATCTTGCCTTTTTCTACTTCCATGTAGATTAGATCTATGTAAATCTCTCTTAGTGTCCTCTTTGTTGTCTAAGTTCTCTGGGATTATGATTTGTAGGCTGTTTTTTTTTTTGCTTTATGTTTAAAAACCAGTTATGAGTGAGTACATGTTATAATTTTCTTTCTGTGTCTGGGTTATATCACACAAAATAATGTTTTCTAGCTTCATCCATTTTCTTGCAAAATTCAAGATGTCACTTTTTTCTGCTGTGTAGTACTCCATTGTGTAAATGTACCACATTTCTTTATCCATTCTTTGGTTGAGGGGCATTTAGATTGTTTCCAGGTTCTGGCTATGACAAAAACATTTCTTAATCTTAATCTAAGGACCTTACTTTTCATATATTACCACTAATGAATGTAAAATCCCTATCCTCCAAATCAAACCTTATTATAAGTCCTCAGTTACTTAACATGAAGATGCACTTTGCATTTCTAAAGCAACCTGTTAGAGAAAACAATGTGTCACACAATACACAGTACACTTTGGGACAATAACAGAATTGTTACTGTTTCCCCTGTGCCTCAGGAGTCCAGATATATGAAGTCAGGAAATCAGGGTAAATAAAAAAAAATTATTTCTTCTCCTGAATCAAAGGATAATACAAAAAGACTATATAGAAGGCTGATCAAATACTTCCTGAAGAGTTGCTGCCAAGATAAAAAGGAAAAACAATGGAAACTCTATTTTTAAGTTATCTATCATCTATCACTCCATTATCTATGCATTTGCTTTCGTTTTATCATCTATTTTCTGACACTCTCATTCATGTGCTTCATCTATCTTCTGTCTATCATCTCTCTGACATGGTATTAAGATATTTAGGAGTTGGTTTTAAGTGTTCTGAACTTGACGAATTCCAGTGTTGGAACACAGGCTGATGGTGGGACCATGTAGAGGGGATGTTTCATCTCCATCCTGTACTCAGCTCAGATCAGGGCTTCAGAAACTCATTCTCTCTCACTGGCTCATTCCTCAGACTCCATGAGGTTTACTTCATTATGGAAGATAATTCACTTCACTTACAACACATGGACACACATGGACTTAAGGTTTAGATACATCTACAGAGAACCTTCAGAGAAACATCTGGACCAGTGTTTGACTGGGTACCTTGGCTTAGCCAAGTGGATACCTAAAATCAATCCTCATTCCAAAAAGAAAAAAGTGGTAAATCACACACTGAAAGGAACCAAGTGATCAACTTTCCATGCTGTCAGGTCTTACCTTCTTGTTTGTAATCAATGGCCAAGCCAGCTCCTCAGCCTCGTTATTAGATCTTAAAACTGGTGACTATCCCAGTCGTTATCATTACATAGGATAATGTACCCATTCCTCAAGCACGTTAATATACACAACACATCAAAGAGTGTTAGTCACATGGCACAAACTATCCCAGGCTATGGTGTCAAAAGGGAACAGAATATATGGTTTAACCAGGTGAAGGAAGAAGAAGCCAGATGTTTCCATAAAGAATAATTAGTCCTTTCCTATCTAGCTCCAAGGATTCACAACACAATGTTTCCATTAAAGAATTCTTGGTGATCAGTTGATAAAGGTGAAGCTTGTTCTTCCTGTAAAGTATTTTATCATGGATAATTCCTAATACACAAAAAAGGGATTATTACTGAAAGTCACACATAACATGAGTTATGGAGAGTTTATCAGAAAAATGGCATATTCATATTAGGAAAGGGGATAACAAAGTAAGTATTGATCTAAGCAAATTCTATCAAAAGAAACTGCAACTAATGTATTAATGTTCCATTTTCAAAATATCCAAATTTCACCTAGCACCACACAAATATAAGAAGATGATTATGCACAGCAAATTGAACCAGTCTTGTTAGCTGTCCAAAAAGACATCAGGTGGTTTTCTTTCAGACATGAATTCACTGGTCTGCTATCAGTAGGAATGTAGGCTTAAGAAAGCTACTTGCACTGTGGAGTTCTGATTATTTTCACTCGTCATTACATAAATTGGTTTTCACAGTTTCCTTAAGGGTTAAACATGATTACACATGTAAGAGATTCAGAGCTTAGGTAAACACAGACAATAGTTCCTTGCCTGAGTGGCTGTGAGACTATTGCTATACTTACCATTTTGTGTCATTCACTTGCCCATATGTTCTAGCTTGCTTCTCCATTGCTATAATGAAACACCGAGAAAAAGCAACTCAGGGAGGAAAGTGTGTGTTTTATCTTGTAGCTTAGTCTCTCATCTAGGGAATCTAAGAACTCAAGAGAAGCTGATGTAAACATCATTGGGGAATGTTGTTTACTGGTTTGCTCTGCCCTTTCATACTGAGTCAGGTACCTTATACAACCCAGGAACATCTGTCCAGTAGTGGCACCACACACAGTGGGCTTGGTATTCTCTCATATGTCATTAATCAAGAGAATGGCCCACAAGCATATCCACATATCAGCATCACATGTTACTGCACAGAGGTAAAGACATGACTGAGCACAGCAAATTAAAGCAGTCTTGTTGGTTGTTCAAATGGCCCACAGACATGCCCAAAGGCATCATCACTGCAAACAGGCTCTCTTTCCTTCTGTTCTCTCTGTCTCTGTCTCTCTCTATCAGACACACACACACACACACACACACACACACACACACACCTCCTAGCAGAGTTTTGCAGTTCTATTTTCTTTATTTGAAAAGCCTATGCTAATAATTTATTCTTAATTAAAGTAGTCTTATGTTATACAGAAAAGGCAAAGTATGCCTAAAACGTGGAATTGCTTTGCATAGGAACAAGTAGGCCCATTGAAAAATACAGAAGAGCTGTTGGAAATGCCACACTAAAAAGGGATGGGACAAGCAGAGATGGCCACTGCACCTGACCTGTGCACTGTTCACTTTGCGGCTGTTCTCTTCCTCTAGTCATGGGTTTGAAATATTTGGGTCATTATGACTGATTATTAGAGAACATTGTGTTTTTCTGAAGATGAGTAGCAATAGATCTTCATGTCTTTCTGGAAAGCAGAGCTCAAATTTGGATAAATGTTACTAGAACACTGTAAAGAATGAAGAGATGAAGAGAGGGTGAGAAACTGAATAGCCAACTCAGAGCTTTTCAGCTGATACCTTAAACCTTTGGAGATGGATGAGCCCATTAAGTAGTTTTCCTTCCAGAACTCAGGAACATTAGCTGTTCGCATAAGATTAAACTGATTTCAGAGGGGAAAACTAAAAAGCTGTTTCTCTCATCTCTAAGTCTAGGGATTGTTTTATTAATTGTTCATAATAAAATCATAGTTAAAAAATTAAAAAATTGTTTGAGGTCAAAAGTGTTATAGAAATAGAAATGAAGCATATTTTACATATAAGTAATACTTTGTGACTGTTAAATTTTTACACCTGACAAGTGATCAATATTGAAAAATTGTCTTTATTTAATTTTCTGAGAGAAATGTTGGCCATCCTGACAAGAAAAAGATTAGATGAGATGATCTTTTGGAAGTTTAAAATTAGAAGCTTCCCTGTCAAGAGTCTTCATCAAGTATCTTTTATTATAATGTGTAATGTTCTATTTGTGAAATGCTTGAATATGCAGAATAATGAACTAAACACAAGCAGAGTACAAATTGTGTGTGTGCACGTATATGAATACTGTTGAAAGCAACAAATGAGGAATATAAGGTGCTCAAACTTGGTATGCAATGGAATAGCTAAACATTGGAACCCGCTTTTGTGGAGCACTTCCATCTTCACTAGAAGCAGCTGTGACTGGACTGCTCACAAGTGTCCTTTTAGAGCCAACCTGATGTATTTACTTCCTGGAACTGACTTCGTTCATATCACCCACCATTTATCTCAGAGTCACATGCCCTGTGTCAGATCCAGCTTCCCGTGCTCCCTTGCTTTCTCAACTTCCTTATACACTCTCCTTTTTCTCTCCTCATCTCACCTTTTATATTTGTAACTTTGTCATTTTCTGAAAGTCTTACTTTGAATTGTTCACTGTAGATTTTTTTTACTCTAGAATGCAAGCTCCTAGGGGACAGAGGAGATGTTTGTTCTATATGCTACAGTACAGCCAAAAAATAAAGCTCTGTGATCAACAGTAGGTCCCAGTGAACAAACAAATGGTTTGTTAATCTGTTGACAGATGAAAATTCAGAGACTCCAGACTTTATCAGACTGCACACTCATACTGAGACTGGCCTAATTCAAACATAGCTTCCTATATCACAATCAACGACCCCTTCTCATCACAGCACCAAATTCTCCAGCTACTAAGGATTCTTGTGTGATCAGACCAAGATCACCTCCAGGTGAGAGGGAATTGACAGTAACCTTTTACATTCAGCATCCATCCTACCTCTGGTGGATCTGACTCACAGCAGGAGATGCCTGGTCTCTTTAGTCCCACAAGCCTGTCAACACCACTCTCATCTCTGGCATCCTGACCTGCAACATTCCTGAGCACCCATATTTGGGACTGAGTCTATGGTCCTATCTCCATTGCATTTTTTCCTGTGTCACAGTTCTACGTCTGAGGTCCCCACTAGCTGCTGGGGACCACACAGAAGTCACACTTATTCTCTTTGCTAACACTAGCATTTCACTCTGGTTTAGCTATAATGTAAGAAACATGTCTGCATGAGCGACAACAAGCTTGTGCATTTTTTCCTTTTAAGCAGGAAGATTGAAGGGCACCTACCCATTTAAAAAGTGAGCCTGAGAGATCGCAAGCTTTATTTCTGTCCACATGTCTGGTTCTACAACACAGTAAGCAACCATGAGCCCTTTGTCCTGCCCCTGACTTTTCCAGTTTAGCAAAACTCCTGTTAAAGCTTTTTGTTAGTTTTGTTTTTCTCTTTTTGACAGATAACTCTTGTTTTGACACAGACTATTGAGAGCAAAATAGAGCCAATATTGTTTTTCCATGGCTAAATTGTCCTCACCAGAGAACTTGTATCGAATACTTTAACTGGATCACACTTTGTCTCATGTCTGCAATACTTCCAAAGCCCAAATTCAGTGAAAGTTTGTAATCTGTCTATGGAGACCAAAAACATACTGATAAATTGAGTTATACACACACTTGCAATAGTGAGAAGAAAATTGTTCACTATAAATGGCATTTTCATAATGTCTATCAAGCAACTCCTAGAAACTGTAAAAGCAGCTTAATGATTGTTAATGTTTGCTATCTCCCTTTCTGTGCACAGCCCTTGGTAACAATCAAAGTCAAATTTAAGAATGCACTCATAACCACTGTGTATGCTCTTTGATGAAGAAGTAGATCTTCTCCACTGGTTTTGGCAAGTTTGAAGAAAGTTGCAATCTATACTGTGTGTACCAGAGGTAATAAATCTAAAGAGAAGAAAATTCAGAAAATTTTAGATATTTATCTTTTCAACTGGCCATTCTAATCTTAGTTCTTACCCTTTCTTAAGAATAACATGTTTTTCTTAAAAACGTGAAAACACATTTGAGTGTGAGGTCAACGTTGCATGTGAATAGCCTTCATCAAGGTAGAGACCAAATTGAAATTACAGCTTCAGACAATGTCTGCAAATCTTAGAAGAAACCATTCAGTCAGTAGACACAGCCATTGTGTATGGCAGTCAGTAGACATCATGCTCGGGGTTAAAACCCACTCTACTTTTGGGGGGAAAAAATCAAGAATTTAGAAGTGTAGTAGAGCATTAAATAATGATAATAGAAATGATGTTTCATCTTATTTATGCACTGAAATCCCTAATCAAATCCTCTCTCCAGCTCCACAAATGACAAGTCAGTGCATACACAGATGATCATTTTAAGCACAAAGGAGAACACAGAAGCCAGCTCTGAAATCTGCTTTTCTCATAACTCAAGGTGTTGATACAGGTTTAAAGGATTGATGTTTATCTGAACTAAATTTAAATGGAGAATATCATTTTGAAATAGGCAGTACAGGAGAAAGTCTTTTAATTCAAGCAGTAATCTAAGTATAATTCTAATAATTCCTTTCATTTTTTTTGGACTTCATATCTATCTAGCTGGGAAACACTCAAGGCCCATTATTTCAGAGAAAATTACCCATAGCTTCTCATCTTCCAGCATTTATTGGATTTCTGAACTATCACATGCCAGTGTATTTTGCAATGAACCAGAATCAGAGAAAAAACTATCTGACAATTTGGGAATTTTCTCTGGGAACGGGTCAATCTAGTGTTGAGACTAGTTATGCTTATGGATCTGTTTAAAAATCTGTAAATATCTGTTATAGGATCACCTTATTCAGTTCATGCTCTAGACAGGCCCTAGTGTTCTGTATAATTAGGGGAAATTACTTTTGGTTATAAAGAAAACACAGTTGGTTATATAATCCCTGCTCCTTTATCTCGTACATGCCCACATAAATCTCTATTCTATTTTAATGTGGTTTTTAAAAATTCATTCTAAATTGTACATAGCCTTCTGTTCTTATGTGATTAGTTTCATTTCCTGTGATGATCTCCAGTTGAATCTACTTTCCTACAGATGACATAATTTCACCCTTCTTTGTGACTAAGGGAGCTGCATTGTGCATATGCACTGTTTTCTATAGCCATTTGTCTACTGGCAGACACCAGTGCTGACTACAGAGGCTGTGAGAGATACTGTGATAATCATGGACGTGCAGATGTCTCCCATGGAAATGGATCTTGGTATGTGGGTGTACACCCAGGAGTTGTGGCAGAACCTCTACTTTTTTGATTTCAAAGAAACCTCTGTATTGAGTTCTCTAACATCTGAACTAATTTACTTTCCCAAAATTGTGTGCAACAGTATTATTCCTTGTGCCTTGGACAACATTTGTTTGTAGCTTTTTTTTTTCTTGTCTAGATAGCAATGTAGAATGGAGAGAGAATTTTAGTGTGGGTTTGATTTGTTTCTCTCTGTTGGCTAAAGATGAAGACAATTTTATGTTTTTATTGGACATTTCACTTCATCTAAAGTGTCTGTTTATTTTCCTGGCAATTTGTTGGATTATTTACTCTCTTGGCATTTAATGTTTTCAGTTATCTCTGCCTGTTGAACAGCTGGCAGAGACTTCCTGCCATTCTGTTGTCTCTTTCTGCTGTTGGTTGACACTCCCTTGCTACGCCAAGCCTCTCAATTTGGTGTAATTCTATTTGCCAATCATTATTGCGATCATTCAGATTATTCCTTAATATCCATATTTATATACTATGCTCCTTCAATTCTCTAGTTTTTTTAACCTGCCTTTTGAATAAAGTGATAGATAAGGACTTAGTTTCACCCATCTACATGTGTATACCCAGTTTTTTCACCATATTTTTTAAGCTTAAAGGAAGTTTTTAAAGTTTTAAAAGTCAATGTATACTTTGGTGCCTTTGTCAAGTTCCAGTGGCTATCTCTGTGTGGGCTGTTCCAAATCTCTTCTTCCACCATCTTCTTGACCACTTTTGTGACAGTAAATGTATGCTAGTATGATTAAAATATAATTTCAAACCATTTCCTGGACAACTGCAATAGCCTAGCCACATAATCCTGAAATGGTTCTGAAGGGTCTTGTAAAACTTTTGACAGCTGATCTCCTGCGGCCTTGTTTGGCAGGGCTCTCCAAGCTTTGGTAGCCACAGTGGCCATTTGGAGATATGCGGCAGGATCAAGCACAATTTTCGTGGCCAAGTCAGCATAAGCTCCTGCTCCAGATAGCATGTCTAGGTTGCACTGTGCCTGTCCCTCTTGAGCATTTAACCTAGTCATTTATAACAATTTTCTTGATATTCTCCCCTCCACAATAAGTAAACTCCTCCTGATAGTACCACACGGTACAGCTGCTGCCAATCTCTAGGTGTAAGATTCGATGCCACAAAAGTAAAGGCTTTACCATGGCAAGAGTAAAGGGGACCTGAGAGCTGTATGCCGCCATGGCCTCTTTTAATTGCTTCATCTCATTAAAGCTCAAGGCCACAAGTTGTCTCAGCATCTATCCTGGATTGTTCGGATCAGGTACCTCTATGACTGGAGCAATTGTTTGCCAGGGCTGAAAACAGACACCTTCTCTTCTTCCTGTGTCCTCTTCAGCCTTCCACTTATCTGTCAGTACCCAACAGGACTCCCTACTTCTCCAATCCTCATTATAAGCAGGTGGGGCTGACAGCACACATAAGGAATCCTTTGCCTTACAGCGCTTCAGCCTTTCTAAAGTACCTTAATTTCCTGGGTTAGCTGTTCTTCCTCAGCAGATAAACTATTCTCTGCACTAGAGCTAAGGTGATCTTCCCCATTTTCTGACTCAGAGGTTATTGCTGTCTGGTTTTGCACCTAAAAGTGGGCAGACTTTGGTGCTAGACTTGGTCCTGTGCCAGATTCCAAAGTTCCCACTGGTACCCCGAACATTTATTTTCGGTCCCTATGTGACTCCTCCGCCGATCCTATGGACCAGCCAGTCTCCTCCTCCTGTATTTCTTCAGCAGCTGCGACTTCCAGTCTCATTTTCACTTCATCTGTAAGCAGGGCATCGTGGACCAGGTGCCATAGTGAAAATGTAGGTATAGGAAAGCTATTGGCACCCTCCTTTTGCAGTCATTTCTGCAAAACTCTTTTTACCTGTTTCCAGTCAGAGATGTTCAAACCTCCACCTGTCAAAAGCCTTGCTGCAGCTATATTCTTAAGAAAATCCTCTATAGTTCTCTGTTTGACTGTGGTTTTTTGTTGCTCTAACAATTTAGATATCTGATATATCAGGTCTCTCTTACTGCTTCTGAATCCTATTTTACCCCAATCTGTCCTTACCAGCCTAGGATGACCCCGTCCACTACCCCTTCTTTCTCAGATCTTGGTAGAATCTCCACTTTACCGCACCAGCAAGGCAACTGTCGTTCTCTGAGTGAGGGATGTCAGGATTAACACACAACACACTTAAGGCTCTGCAGACTAGCTTTTATTCCACTTTCTCACACAGTATATATAACCCTCAGCAGGGGAGGCTAAGCCAGCAAAAGCAGGAAGCTCATCACCTTAACTCACATGGCTTAGGGGTAAACATTCTCAGAAACATTGTTGAAAACAACAGATTGTTCCTGTTTTTGTTCCTGTTTTTGGAACAACCAACCACAAGAGTGCAAAACAGATCAAGTGGGAGTGAGAAGGTCTGTCCTCAAGGGATCCAACAAGAAGGCAGCCACTTCAACTTTGTTTTCCCACTTAATAAAGGATCTCTCTGTGAAAATAGGTGTTTGGGTGTGGTCCGTGCCCAATCTGGGGTCCCAGAGCAATACTCAATTTGCAGGGGTCTCCTTTGGGACCAGGTTTTCAATGAATATCCTTGCACACCTTGTCTGTGTGTTCTTGTTCTGAGTGGGTTATTAATGGTTGCTTCTCCTATTTAGTATTTTCCAGCTCAGCAAAATATCTTCATGGATTTTCTTTTCAGTCAGACCAAATATGAACTCATCCCACCTCTACCAATCCACCCATCCTCATCCAAGCCTCTGCTCCATCAAACAAAATGTGAATTCATCCCAGTGTTATCAATCCACCCATCCTCATTCAAGCCTCTGCTACCAGCTATGGATGTGATTTTTAATCTGATATCCATCTCAGGACAAAGGAGTTTTCACCTGTGATCTGTGAATGAATGGAAAAAGAGAAGCACTGTCTCTATGTGTCTATTCATTAACCACAGAAGGACACAGTGGAATCCTACTACCATTAACAATAAGAACATTTGACAAAAAAATAAAGAAAAAAGAAAAAAAAACAACTACTGACCATGTCTTGCACTGTAAAATCTGAGAAAAAAATACAAGCTAATAAAGTAATATAAAACATCTCACTTTCAAAAATTAAAAATATTCTTACTACAGATATGACCAAAGTCTGACATGGTGAACAATAAGGTTCACCGGATTTACTTTCAGGAGTATGAGTGAGGGGTTGCTTACAGGAGCAGAAGGAACTCAAAGACAACTGCATCACAAAAGCATACCCCAGCATGGGTGACAGTTCACAATGTTGAGAACTGGAGCACATTGCACAGCCTATAGGCAGCTCAGCAGGATGGAGAGTGTCTTTCTAGTTGCCTCAGTTAGTCAAAACCTCTATCAACCAGCTTGATTGGTTTCTAGTTCTTCCAGGTCTGGTCTTGAGTCTTCTTTGCAGCTTGGCTTGTCTGAGTGAGATTCAGCTTCTATTGCTTACTCTGGCGGGATGGGCCTAGTGAATCTGGTCAGTTTCAGGGACTTCCTGAAGCTACTCTGAGTTGTTTACTTTCCTGTTTAAAGATCTTCCATGCAGGGCTGCAGGATGGTAGACTGTTTCAATTTCAGAGGACACTGTTAACACAACAGCACAATAATTTATATTGTCTGTATGGTAAGAATAATAAATGAAATGGAAAGTGGATTTTACCCCATGACTTTCATATTTGGGGGAGGGGTGACTTGTAGCATCTCTATGACATTGAACTGAGGACAGCTGCAGACAGGTTCATTCCTGTCCCTGCTGTGTCTTCTCCAGTGTAAGTTGTTCTGTGTGTTTCTAAGGAGAGCGAGCATCAGCTCAAGAGAGAACATGGTTCTCAAGTGATATTCATAAAATCCTGAGAATACTTCTGTCTTAGTGTTTCTATGGCTATGAAGAGACACCATGACCATAACAACTCTTACAAAGGAAAATATTTCATTGAGTGGGCTAGCTTACCATTCAGAGGTTTAGCCCATTGTCACCATGGAGGGAAGCATGGCAGCAGTCAGGCAGACATTGTGCTGGGCAGGTATCTTAGAATTTTTCATCTGGATGGTCTGGCTACTGGAAGAGAGAGCAACACTGGGCCTAGCTTCAGAAACCCAAAGCCTACTCCCAGTGACACAATTCCTCCAACAAGCCTTACCTACTCAAACAAAGCCATACCCACTAGTGCCACTCCCTATGAGTCTATGGGGCTGCTTATATTGAAACCACCACATCTTCCTTATATAAGAAATAAAGATTCAGTCTGTCAACACTGGCTGAACAACTGCATGACCACACCTTCTCCATCCACTGTGGCCATTGGTTCACCTGGATGAGGCTCAAAAGCCTTTCTCAGAGCATTAGCAATAGAAGGGAAAGAACTGGCAGATTAGAAAAATAAATAAATTCATGTTCTCTTTGGAGCTGAGGAAAGTTCAACCCCACCATTATTTTGCTTTGTACAAAATAAGGGCAAGTAGAAAATTTAAAATCTCATTATTTATCACATATAAAAACTTGCACACTCAGTGGAGAGCATAATGTCTTGTTGGCTCAATAAAGTAATTTATTAGGAACAACATTCCTTGGATGGCCAACAAGCAACAATACAGAAAAACCATACTTGTTATTTAACTTATTTTCCCCATGTTCAAAGTAAGTAGATTGACAAGAAAGCAAGAAAGGGTACTAGGAAGGATGGATTTGAAGAGAGCACAACACAGGAATAGAAGGGATGACACAGAAGAAAACTCATCGATCAGTGCAATTAAGAATTAGATAATTGTGACAGAAATAGAGAGGCTATGTTAACTTTTTATAGAGTTGCTATAGAAAAAAGAATACACAGGTCTGGGGAAATGGCTCTAGTTGTCGTTGCAGAAGACCCTGGCTTTGTTTACAGCTATCATGTCTCACATGGTTTGCAAATTCAACTCCAGAGCATCCAAAACCACCTTCTTGTATCCATAAGAAACAGTCAACTGTACACTCAGACAAAACACTCCTACACATTTTTTTAAAAAAAAAAGCATTGTAAATGAGTGGGAGAGGAGAGGTTCCTGTTGTGTTCCCCAGCTGCCAGCCGCTGGCCCGCTCAGCTGTTGGCCGCCTGCACCCGAAAGAACCACATGAGAATGGTATTCATTTAAACTCTGTCTGGCCCATTATCTCTAGCCTTTTCTTGGCTAGCTCTCACATCTAAACTAACCAATTATAAAAGTCTGTATGTCACCACAAGGTGGGTGACTTACCGGACGGTTCTACGGTACTTCCATCTGCCACGGGAGCCTCATGGTGACTGTCCCTGACCCAGTCTTCTTCCCAGCGTCCTCTTCTCTTTTCCCCGCCTATCTAAGTCCTGCCCTATCAAATGACCCAGGCAGCTTTTTTTATTTAATCAATCAAAGCTCAGAAATAAAGACGGACCCTCCTACATTTCCCCTTTTTCTGTTTAAGCAAAAAAGAAAGGTTTTCATTTTAACATTAAAATTACATATAAACAAACAGTTATCAAGTAAGAATTATAGTTACAATATTTATATTTATCATAACTAAGGAAAACTATAACTATAACTATCCATTCTTCAACTCCATCAAAGACTC
>JAQHUG010000270.1:1187858-1222907 GCA_028555095.1 Dicrostonyx torquatus | reverse complement strand
CAATACATGCAGAAGAGCTAGGTCCCGGTGTCATTATCATTGGCTTCTCCGTCAGTCCCCACTGGCAGTCACATTCATAGGGTCCAGTTAGGTCATATGCTCATTCAGTCTTGGTCCAGCTGGATTCGATGAGCTCCCAATAGATCGAGTGTAGCATCCTTTCTAACAGACATATCAACATGTTAAATTCAAACCCAGGAGAAACAGCAGAGGTGCCCATCTAACATACCAAAGCACTCCTGACCACCAGGTTCTCCCAGCATCCTGTTTCAGGTTATGGCTAGCATAATCCAAACCCTACCCTAACCTTCTCTAGCCCAGGAACTGGGCTGTCCTTCCTTCAGAGGCTCTTCCTTATATAATCCAGACATTTTGAATACCTTCTCCTTTTCAACCTTTGTCCTGTAGGCTGCTGCACCTGCTTCCCCTCTCCCCCTTAGACATGGCCCAGCTTAGTCTGTCATGTCCACTCTGGACTCTCTCAGATATCCCTGCCTCTGACTCTGCCTTCTCACATAACTATAATAAACTTTTCCTTCACCACACTTAGGAGCAGTGATGTCCTTTCCTTTTTATTTACTTTTCATTCACAATACAATTTCAAATTTTAAAAACTGGAATGTTGCTATTGAAATAAGCTTACTTTTGGTAATAGAATTTGCAGGCTGAGGGTTTCAAAATGAGCAAGATAAAAAGGAATGAAATATCTAGATTAATTCTGAGAAGAAATGTTCTCCTTGATTGCCTGCAAGTTTCTCAAAAATTTCAAAGAATTCATTATTTCCAAGAAATACCATACTTTTTCTTTTTGGTCAGAAATAAATATGAAAAATATGTAGGAAAGAATAGATAATTATTTCAGAAAAAAGTATAGAAATTTGCTTGGTATGCGACCACTTGTTATAAGTGCTACATTATCTCTTTTTCTTGGCTCTTTCATCTGTTTTTAATTCCCAAATTAAAAATCTACTTTGTGTATGTGTCTATGTGTTTTGAAGAAAATGGCTCACAAAGGGTGTGGCCCTATCAGGAAGTATGGCTTTGTTAGAGTAGGTATAGGCTTGTTGTAGGAGTACATTACTGTAGGGGTGGACTTAAAGAGATAAAATTGCCCCACCTCACCTTTCTATCAGGGAGAAGAAAGAACGACCTGGAAAGTCAATGCTAGGCCCTTATTACTCAGGAGAAATCTTATTAATGAGAGGCTCTAATCAACTCTTGCAATTTGTCAACCTTCCCCTAAGTCTCTAGTATTAGAGGCTCATAGCTCCCTCTCTTTTCCTGCCTGCTAGCCATGACAACTATGAAACACAGTAATGATCAGCATGGCACGATAATCCTAAGGCTGTATTTGCGACACATATATGTTAGTGGAAAACAACAGCTCTCTAATTGGACATAAAACCTGCTAAAAAACAGAAAGATTACGCTAGGCACTGGAAACCTAGCCAACTGCACCAGGCTCAAATAAACATTCATGGATCATGACAGAGAACGTATTACCACTACTCTGCTAAAACCAACATAATTGCTAACAACACTCTAAATGTTTGTCTTTGGACCCACAGCTAAGTGTAGTTCTCACCCCTCATTAAGGAAATTTCTCTTTACAGCAGAGATCATTATAGAAATCCACAACCAGTCAAAATGTAAAGTTGGGAAGATTAATACCAGTGGGGACATCTATAAAACATTTCCATACCTAAGACTCAGAGAGCATCGTGGAAGGAGTAGAAAGGCTGTAAGAGTCAGAGGATAAAGGAGTTTGTAGTGAGATTGTCTCTCCTACGAATGTCAGAAGTTACATTCATAAAGCCTCTCAGCATGACTGTTTAAACATTGGTTTAACAAGGACACAAATAGATTGCCTGGAGAACTACAGAAATCCCAGGAGGCCTCAACCCTACATAAAAAACTACAGACAATCAAATTCTGAGAGCAAGAAAAATAGCCTTCCCCAGGGAAGAGGACACTAATTGGTTGTCCAATACCAGTGAGGTCGGCCCTGAAAACATATGTGCGAGTAACATTATGCAGGCTGAACGGGTTATATTTAGGAATATATATGCATACACACATACACACACATACACAATACTCATATAACAACAATTAAAGAAAAAGGAGGCTGTGAATTTAAAAGAGACGAAGGAGAGAGGGGCTTATGGCAAGGTTTTCACGGAAGAAATGGAAGAGAGAAATGATGAAACCATGTTGTAAATCTCAAAAAAAAATGAAAACAGTGTACTCTTTCAGGAGATCCACTATTAGGCTAGCATTCAAACCCACTGACAGCGTTCGTATTTCGGGTATTCTCCTTTTCCTTCATCATTATTGCTTCACCATTTTCTTTTCGGGACTGTAACAACTGAAAACATATAAAGGCTGAGGAAAAATTGCCATTCTTCACCTGTAGAATGCATTTCAGACTTAAAGGATGAGGCAATATTGCATAATGACTGTGAGATTTCAGAAGACAGCCAACGTTTTATCAGACTATTCCAAATAAGATTGCACCGGAAGCTAAAAGCATGCTCATCTCCATTTCTCATCATTAGTATTCCAAGTCTGATGTCACAGCAATGCTGATTACCAATGTCTTTGGGAACAAACCTGATCAGATCAGGCAGTTCCAGGAAAAATTATGGAGCTTGCTTAATCAAAGGATGTACATGGAGTTATTCTTTAACCTATGATGACATCCAAGAAACTTTAGATATGGTAAAGCACTATAGACAAGAGCACGGTCTGAAAGTCTGGGAGGCAAAGCAAGGAACTGAGATGGTGAGCAGGCATGGACTGGCTACAGTGGTCTTTGTAAGACTAGGAGTCCTGAGGATACCTGAGACATAATAAAAGAAACATATTATAGCATGAAGAATATTCATCATCATTAAATGAAATCTTGATTCATAGCCATATCTCTTACCAGATCTGTGAGTTAAGGGAATTCCCTCTGTAGCTTGCCTGCCTCCAATACTGTTTTATCACATTGGAAGTATAAGATAATGAGATCTTTATCTAAGGTCATCATGAAAAAATATAACATATTTAACATATTAATAATCTCCTAATTCAAGCCTTGAAATATCTGAGTTCGTGTATGACTGTTACTGTGCTGGATTTCAAAATCAGAATCAACAGTATATGATTGTGCTAATGTTTAAAATAAAAATGCAAATGAAAAGACCATGTGATGTGTTTATTCTAATATTTTTGCCATAGTAAAAGAGATTTTTGTATTCCCTTTTTCTTTTCTTTTCTTCACTTTTCTTTCTGTTCTGTTCTGTTTCAAAGCTATAAGTACTTTGGGAGATGTGAACAGCAATAAATATAGAATGTATCTTTAAAGAACCCAGCCTAATTTGCAACACTCTCTAATATGCATATTCCAGTTCAGTATAATAGAGGAACTAGATGAGGAAGAATGAATTCTGATTTGATTATTTGGTGTAAAAACACTTTTTATTCCAGTGCTGATAGACAGGTATTATGAACGAATTGCTCTCCCTCTAGAAACTGTCTATTCTATCTGTGGAGAAAATCAATGCAGGTTTCTTGTGGGTGATTTCATATGGTCTGCAGCAGGAGCATTCTTATTCTCTAGTGGTAGCTGTTTGTGGTGAAACTGACTACATTTCATTAAAAAGAAAAAAATGCTAACACAAAGAAGACAATTTTTAAAAATTATATATAAAAAATTAATATAAAGTCGGTGGGTCCAGGCTCTACCTGAGCCTTGTGAGGTTGGAGAACAAGTCTAGTGTTATATTAAAATTTTATGTTATTAAATTATTATATTATAATAAATTTATTATAAAAAGGCATTGTGAAGTTTTCTCTTTAAAATAATCATCATATGTACTCTTATGAAGCATCTTATGATAGTCCTAATACAAATCTGAAATTGTTTGATATTCATATTTGATCCCAAATCTACGAGATATTTCCTTCAGTAGCAAAATGATACCATTTTTTAAATAGATAAGTTTTCCAGAATAATATGGTTCTCACATGACTACACAATTCCAGTTTTTCTTTATAATACAAGTGTGGGGGGGGTTCTGGAATTTTTATGTATTTTAATGTGAGATGGGTTTTAAGACCATATTGAAGGGTTTTTGCCCACTTTATGTCATAATTGTGCTGGGAAAAGCCCTAATCTCATTTGTTTAGATTCATGAAGCACTGTGTACACAGGTCTGTAGCATCATGCTGTGTTCAGATACTATAATGGGTGAATCTCCTGCCTGCACCTCAGTTACTCAATGTGATAGTTTGTCCTACTTTCTGCTCTCCTGGGAAGAGGGTGCAGAAGTAAAATCACTCTTTCCACTGAGTCAAGTATGCTTCTGACAGTCTTAGTGCTCTTTCCAGTCCTAAAAACTCCAGTGGAATTTATTTGTCCCATCACAGTTGGAACCTCTCCAGTGTTATCAGGTCTCCCACAACTTTTCTCCAGATGATTCAAGTTACATTTGCATTTTGGCTCCCACCCTAGCAAGGCTTTCTCTGTGAATGACACAGGTTGAAGATTCACTTTCCATTCACGCTCTTGATTACTAAACACCTCTGACTGGAGTATGCATCTCCTGCTGATTTTATAGCATCACATTTATACTCTCCTATACATAGAGGTCTTTCCTGACCTCTCTTCAGTGTTGTCATTTAGTGCATCTGTTCTTCTGACTTCTGACATGATGCTAATGATTCAACTTCATGATGATTCTCAGCGCTGATCCCTGAGCCATTTTTCCCTGTATATGAGTATGCATGTTCACATGTGTGTTTTCAGATGATGTGCACATGGAAGCCATGAGTTGATGTCAGTCTGGCGCCTTACTTGATCATTCTCTACTGTATTTACTGAGGCAGAATATCTTACTCACCCAGAATGTGCCTATTTTAGCTGGTCCAGCTAAACAACTTACAGTCAGATTCCTCTGCCTCTACCTTATAAGCAGTAGAACTTGTAGTCACTAGGCCCACCTAGTTTTCATGTGGGTGCTAGAGGTCTGCACTTCATAACCAAAGGCTTTTTCGACTGAACCACATTTACGTTCCTTCACAGAATCCACTTTTAAAATCATCTTGCCTTGTTTGGTTATTTTTCACCTTTTAGCTTTCTTGTAAATTCTTAAGGTAGTTGAGTGGAGATTTTGATAGTCACTACATTGAGTTTATTAATACATTTGGAAAAACAGGTTTCCTTTATGATAAATATCACACAAATGAGCATAGTCTTTACTTTATGGAGATCTGCTATTTCCTCTACTTGTATTTTGTAGCTTTTCCCATTAAAATTTTTGATATTTTTATTGTGAAAGACCCAAGATTTCTTTCTTTTGTTTTTTTGTTCTTTATATCAGGCTGCACTGTTAGCATATCTGTAGGTCATTTTTTTGATCACTGATTGAGGTGGGACAGTCACTAAGGGTGGTATCACACCTCAATAGGTGGACCTGGGAAGCATAAAACAGGTAATTTAGCAAGTCAAAGGATGCAAGTCAGTAAGTAGCAGTTCTTCACACTCTTCGCTTCAGTTCATGCCTCCAGGTTCCTACCTGTGCTCTGCCCTGGCTTCCTGTGATGATGGATTGTCACCTATAATACAAATAATCCCTTTCTTTCTCCAAGTTGCTTTGGGTCATGGGTTTTATCACAGGAACAAAAAGCAATCTTGGACAAGCACTATTCTTTTGTTTCAGAAAGTGCTGGGATCATATGACATTTAGATTGCTGTATTAATACAGTATTTATTTTAAAGAGATGATGCTTATAATGGAGATTTTTTTTCAAGGATATCAGAGTAAGGGTTTGCCTCCATCCTGTTTTGAAATGTAGATTTCATTATAGTTATGGTGCAGCCTATTGGAGGGCCCTGTTGCTGGGAGATTTTAGTCCATCATGTCCAGACAATGCTCTCTTCCCCCAATGGAGGTTTGTCATTGACTCTGTTGGTTTGGAATTCCTGTCAAGATAGCAATGATAGGGTAGGGTGTACAAGAGAACATTACCAGTCACTGCACGGCTAGAACCAAGAGCTGGATTCCTTCCCACTCCACCAATCTCTTTGAGACACTTTGCAGTGATCTGAGATGTCCTACTAGTGGCCTCCTTTTAGATGGGACTTAATTCTACACAGGCCTTTAGGTACCTTCGAGACCAAATTCTCATGTGAAATCAATGTAGAACATATAAGCACTTGTGTCCTCTTGGGCAGAAGTCACGGTGCAAAGCTACAGGGCAGGCTGCTTTGACTAAGTTCAAGAACCTCTACATGCTTGTGGGACAACCAGTCGTTTGAGCAGTTTTCACAGATTAGTAGTGGCTCTTACTCTAAGAGCCTATCAAAGGGGTAGCTGGGGCTGGGGCTGTACACAGGCAATCGGGCGTATGAAAAGGGCTTTGCTCACAAGGTCATTACTATGGCTGTGAAGAATTCACCTGAAAACACAACATCTTTTTATAGATCATAAGGTCCTAATGACAAACCATTAGAAATATTGAAATCGAGATGTGTTACAAACCCTCCACCTGCTTTGTATAACTCATAGAGTTCAAGAAGCAAGCAGGGTCAATGATCTCATTTTAGACATTTTCTATGCATTCATTCATGTTGAAATTATATTTTTCACAAAGAATGACACACTGTGAACACCATACAACAAAAAGGGGATGAAGGGGATAAAGGGTGGAAGAAGAGATTCTCAGGCAGAGGGAGAAAGAGATGTTGACAGAACACATGTGACATGAAATCAACACACAGCTGTCTGGGGAAGAAAAAAAGCTCATCAGGATGAATCAGGAGGCCCAGAGAGGGCAGTGAGCAGAGGGGATACTGAAAATAAAGTACAGTGACACGTATGGAAATGTCATGATTAAACTCAGTACTTTGTATGTGGACTTAACAATTAATTTAGAAAGTGCTATAGCATTTTTAACAAACATATTTGTTTGTCTAAGTGTTCTTATCTAAATTACTGGCTCCATAATTCTATTAATTTGCTGTACTATGCTGTAGTCACCATTCTGTGGACACTGGGACTATTTTAATCTTCTGCTATTACAAACAATAGTATACTAAATCTGTTTCTTTCTACATAACTGGCAAGTGTATAGGTATTTATAAGAAAAGTGATTCAAGCCCATTAAAATTATAAATCACAAATTGTATCTCAGAGTTCACACCAATTTATATACCCAAAAATGTTTGAGGAAGTCAGTTTCTTTTACACTCAAATTCGCTAAAAATGGACTGATATGTTTGTGCCTCTCTGTGTATGTACTTAATGTATGAAATATATAAATACACATTTGAGTATACAGTGGTTTATTTTTGTGACATTTTATTAAGTATGTTATAATTATACTTAGAATGCTTTAGTGTTACTTTATTTCTGATTTATATAAATATTTTACAATTTTCATTAGTTCTAAAGATCTCATCTCTTTTCAACTATTTTGAATACATTGTAGAAACTACATAACATTTATTTTTTGTTTATTCTTTATTGAGAATTGATTTTTTTTACACAAAAGTCCTGATTACAGTCCCCCCTTTTTTTTCCAGTTCCTCCCTATCTTTCTTTCTCCCACCCAAATCTGTCCCTTTTCTGTCTTTAGAAAACAAACAAGATTCTAAGGGATAATAATAAAATAAAAATAAATAAAAATACAATATAGTAAAATAAGTTAAAACAAAAACCATCAAATCAGAGCAGGAAAAAAAAAAAGACAAAAGAGCCCAAGAAAACGCACAAGAAACAGATAGATGAGAGAGACCCACTCTTTTGTACACTCAGGAATACCCTAGAATCACACTACTGGAAACCTTAATATATACACAAGGGACCTGGTTTTTGAATATTCAATCCAATTTTAAAATTATCATGCCTTCATTACTTTCACACCCAGGTTAAAGTTCATAGATTCTAGTTATAATTATTACTTTTATTGGTTTACCATATTTTGATTTCACAGTGGCTGAATTTATGTAATTCTCAAAAAAATAAGAGAAGAGAAAAGAAATTTTCAATGATAGTGGAAGGGAAAAACCATGAAAGTCACTCTGTCATCTCTTTGTCTCATTTATGAAAAAGCCATAAGGCACCTGAGCTGGTGGTATAGGACCCAGCCATGACAAGCTCAATAGAGGCCCCAGCCTAAATGGTTTACCCTGAGGCAATACCTCTTTCTGATGAAGACCACAAGTTAAGACTACTCAGGCACCCCCCAGGAACAGACCATCCAAAGGAAATTCCTACTTTTCCAACCATTGTAGATAGGATCACCTGCGAACACACACCCATTACTTTTCACCAGGACACTCTTAGACAAATGTCAGCTAATAAGGGTTCCTAAACCTTAGAAATCCCTCACCTCCACCTTTGCTACTATAAAAACTCAACCCTAACTGAGCTCAGGGCTCTCCCATCACTCCAATACATTGAACACACTGAGAGACCAAGTTGGCAAACTTGTGTAAGAGTAAAGGCTCTTTGCTTTTACATACAGGACGTTGGTTTTGGGGGGACTCTGTGATCTGAGTATCAAAGTGAAATCATTTGATCAGATGTAAGTAGATTATAACTTTAAAAGTAAAATGTCAATCCCTTAATTTCACACACATATAGATGGCTTTTTTGCATTGAACTAAACACAGACTAGGGTCATCCGTGAGGGGGATACTCAGTGGAAAAACTGTCCCCACCATGTAAGGCAGGATTGAGGGGCATTTTCCTAATTAATGACTGATACAAGAAGGCACAGTGGTACCACCCTGAGCAGGTAATCTTAGACTCTCTAAGAAAGCAGGTTGAGCCAGTCATGGAGAAAAAGCCAGTAAGCAGCATTCCCTCATGACCTCTGCTTCTGTTCTCCCCTCAAGTTCCTGTCCTGATTTCCATGCATTACATAGTTTACTGAGCTCTAATAACATATTTTCATAGATTCTTGACTGCCTCCTCTTAGATAAACAAGTTGTTTACCTAGCACTTAATAGTCTTAAAAATGATAATTACCCCTGACAATAGCCAATTGTATATGGGTTCAGGCTTCATCTGAGTCCCTGACATGCATATATCCAAAGAGTCTGGAATATTGGGGGGGGGAGGTTGGAGGAGTATAAATCTTCACACACACATGTATATATGTATATATGTACATAAATGTATTGATATGGATACTGGTTAAGGCCTCTTATACTCCAATATATATATTCATAACTATGTTGAGCTGGTTTTAGAATGAGACTCTGACACAGTCCCTCTCTAATTCCAAGCCTGTTATTAAGAGAACAACCCAGAGTTTCTGAAGTTTCTGTCTTATGTCGAGTCACTTGTATAAGACAGAAAATAAACTGAATTTAAAGAACATCTTTCCTTTTCTTTGTATCTATCATAACTTTCATTGATATGTGTAATTAACATTTCAGTTTTCTACAATAAATAATGAATTTTTCTACAGCAATTTTTGAAGTTTCCAGAAAGAGGATGACAGCACCGGATGCTGGCCTCATTTTGGTAACTTTGAGTTGTCTTAAACTATGTTGCATTTCCAGGAAAGAAGATGGGACCCACTGACAACACCTTCATCTGGCTGATACAATGTCAGGACGCAGATGACACTGCTATAGGACCCATTTGGATATCATTCCCCAGAACGATTTCAACTTGAATAGCTGATATGGATCCCCTAGACAAAACGTCATCCCCATGTCATCAGGAAGTAGCTTTAGAGAACGACATCCCCTCTCCCAGAAAACTTTGCCCTCAGACTTTGGGACTTTATTTAGGGGTTGATTATGCCTTGCATATAATTAAGAGATGGGGGAGGGATAATGGATTGATGTTTTTACTGTTTGTAACATCATGTTCGATGTCTGTTCCCATTGTATATAGCTATACTAGAGTTAGATTGATCTTATTTAGACAAAAGGGGGAGATGATGGGGAAAGGTTTTAGCCAATCAGGCTAATAACCACACCCCGCCATTAGCCATTAGCTAATTATTTGGGTGGACACTTAGGTCCCCCTTATGTATAAAAGAGACAGCCCACGTGTGCTGCCCTACACTCTCTTGGAAAACGTGGGATCCTGGTATCTTGAGTCTGCCCTTTCACCTATTAAAATATATATATTCTAAAGATAGCTGGCTTGGGTGATTATATCTTTAAATACTTCATCACCATTCCAAGCCCCCTCCACTGGAAGTTACGTCATTCCAGAAGCCTTCCCTGAGAAAGCCCCTCCCCAGAGATGCTCAATAACACTCCCACAATGTATTTAAACTTTCTATCCCCAAGAGAACAAACACTTGGTTTTTTGGTTTTCCTGTCTTCCTTCCATGGCTCCTTTCTAGAAAACTTGGAAAGCCGTCTGGGAGTGTTAGTATCTATTAAACCTAGACTTTTTCTAATTCGGTTTGATTTGACCTGTTTTGTATTATTGCATTGGTGGAAGGGCTTATCGGGGTGCAGAAACCTTTCAAACTGTGGACTACCAAGGAAAAGTTGCCAACCTTACCTGTTCCCCGACCATTTAACTATCCCAGATGATGAACTTGTTTCTTACTGAGAATTCCTTGTAAGACCCAGCCATGATAAGTCTGAGTCTCAGTAGTTTTTGTAGCAGAGGGCTACTTGTTTGTCTCAGCCACCCAGAACCAAAATAATCACACAGAAATTATATTATTTAAAACACTGTTTGGCCCATTAGCTCTAGCTTCTTATTGGCTAAGTATTACATCTTAATTTAACCTATTTCTATTAATCTATGTATTGCCACATGGCTGCAGCTTACCAGGTAAAGGTCTGTCAAGCTCTAGTGGGGCTACATAGCTTCTCTCTGACTCCACCTCTGTTTTTCAAGCATTCAGCTTAGCTTTCCCTACCTAGTTCTGCTCTCCTCTAGCTCTGCTATAGGCCCAAAGCAGTTCCTTTATTTATCAATTGTAATCACAGCATACAAAAGGAAATCTCACATCACCTCCCCTTTTCTGCTTAAATGAAAAAAGAAAGGTTTAACTTTAACATAGTAAAATTAAATATAACAAAACAGGTATCAAGCAAGAAGTATAGCTACAATATTTATATCTACTTTATCTTTTATCATAAAAGGAAAATGATATTATTACTATCTATCCTTCAACTTCATCAAAGACTCTAGAAGGATATAATATTACCTAAGTAAACAGGAAGTACATTGTAAGCAACTTCTAAAACATTAAAATTGACAGAAACATTTTGCTGACTGAACAGTCAAACAAAGTTCTTTGTACCATTGGAGCATCCATCTTCATCATACAGGCCCATAGTATCCAGCAGACTTTTCCATAAAGCAGGAAATTTCAAAGACAGTTCTGCCTATATTGGCAGTTTGTCAGGCACCTTTTTTTTTGTGCTTTGCAGAATGTCTGGCAGACTTGTTAATGAAACAGAAACCACAAAGGATAGTCTCACCTTTAGGCAAGTTCAGCCGTCATTTCTCTATGGGTCCTGCATGCCCAGTTCACCAAGCAGCCTAAGCAAGAGTAGCTTCTTTCCCAAATGGCTAACAAATTTGATAAGGAGCCTCTTTGATGCCCATCTTCCCCTTGAAGTAGCTTGGTGTTGCCAGGAGCAGATGTGTCTCACTGTCATAAAATGTCCTAAATTTTTAAAACATTTTAAAAGCCATATTCTGAACGTCTCTGAAAGATTTGAAAAATCCCTATCCATCTGCAATACATCTCTGTACATCTAGAAAATCTAATTAACATGACTACAAGCTTGACTATTACAGATGACTCATTATACTATACTTCTTAATTATGCATTACATTTTTAAATGAGCTGCACAAATACCTAAATCAATAGCAGAAATATACATAATAAAATTAACCTAAAACTTGTATCAATAGAGCAACAGCCATGCAAATGCAAATTTCTGTAGCATATCGCTTTTTGAATATAATGAAACATTTAAAAACAAACATTCATTTGGGACTATGGGAGTAGTTCTCTAGGCTACTACCTGCTGATTGGGGGAGCTGCTAAACAGGTTTTTCATGATGTATCCTGTGTGCTAGGTTCATCTCAGTCAGCAGTTAGGTAAAGTGATTTTTGGAGGGTGTTCACAGCAACCTTTTAGGTGGTCTTGGTCCATCAAGCCATATTAGTCTGGAAGCAATCCACAGGTTCTTACCCTCTGGAAACAAAAGAAGAGACTATTTTCCAAAGCAACACATCCTTAAACCTAAATTTTGAAGGCAAGATACCTTTAGTGTATATATGGTGGCTTAGCTTAGCAATCCCCAGAATCAAATGTCTCTCTGTAGTCATAAAATTCAAAGATAACCCAATAATATCCATAATCCAGACTCTCTGTGTATATTCCATCTTTTCATGGCTTATTCTTTTTTACTTCTTTTAATCTATGACTGTCTGTACTCTCTCTTTAAAGACTTTGTTTCCTTTTTTATAAACAATTTACCTTTTTAAATAACTCTCTATACTCTTTTTCTTCTCTCTCCCAAGCCTATGTACATTTATCCAACACTGTGATCGATTTAGAGGTCTTTTATTTTGAATCTGTCCTATTGTGTATCTGTAATTATTTACTGTCTAGGAGCACTTCTTAAAATGCTAAATGCTTCTTAAAAACTTAAGCTTCACCATTGGTAGGAGAGTTACAGCACTTTCTGCTTGCTATCTCTGAGAGCCATGCACAATGCTCCATCTCTAGGCACACAGCTGGTCCATTTGGTGCATGTTACCACCAGGCAAGCCAATAGCAAGTGCTCAAAAACCCTATTCAAATTCTCAGTCTCCTGAAAGAGCCAGAGTTCACTCTGGCTGCATGGCCCAGAAAGCTGGCATTTCAAAACTGCCATGGTGTTTTTTTCTGCTACTGCTGAATCAGGAAAAATTCTCTTAAGGGAGCTGCAGCATGCTGCTAGCAAGTAAAGCCCATTCGGGAGGGAAAAAATTGTGGCTCAACTTTGTTTCTTAGTGTCTAGAATTTCTTTTCAAGCCTTCTCAGGTTTTATGTGGATTTAGTTCACCACGTTGGCACCAATCTGTTGCAAGGAGGCTGCTTGTTTCATTCCCAGCTGCTTATCCCCAAAATACCAGACAGTAATCTTGGAACTTAACCATCATTTTACTTTCACAGGAGCCCATAGAAAGAACATCACCCTCATTGGAAGTAATTCTAGAAGACAATATCACCTCTCCCAACAAAGTTTGTCCTCAGGGTTAGGGATATCATTTAGAGGTTGATTATATTTCGTATAGGGTTGGGGTGAAAATTATGTAGGATCAGGGATCTCTTTGAAAATAAAGGGGAGAAATTGGATGGGATAATGGATTAGTGTGAGCTTACTCACACTAATAATAATAGTGAGTAATAGAGTAAGCTATTATTCTTAGGCAATTTACATTTGTATAGATTCTTGTATATTGATACAAGCTTAAATTATATTGAATATGTTTCTATTTTCATCTATAATATTTATATACCTAAGCAAAGTTATTTTGTCATATTGTATGCATGCATGCTTCTGCTTAAGACATTTTGTATATTGATACAATTTTAGGATATATTTATCATATTGCAATATACTTTTCTACCTCTGATCAAGATACTTATACAGTGCTTACATTTAGAGATTATTGTCCTCATTTGTTGCACAGCTGTTTAATGATTGTTTAATATTCTAATATGAAGCCTTAGTCTTTAAGTTATATAGGTATTAAAATTATAGGTCAATAGTCACCCATGTTTGTCATACTTATAGTAGACTAATCAGGTTATATATATATTTAGATAGATTGTATTCTGAATAGAAACGTAATCATCAACCATTTCAAAGAGCTATAGAATACAGCATTTAAATGACCTAGGGTTCTGTTGACATGAGATATGATTGCTCCTTGCAGCACCTATCTATTCCCGAGAGTATGTTGAGCACCCAAGACTTGGAGCTTGTTTTCTCCTTGGCAAAACTGGCCTTTGGGCAAGGAACTGCCCATGCATTGACCACTGACAAAATGTGCAATGTCTGGACAGAACAAGCAGGATACAAAAAAAAAAAAATACTGTCAAATCTTGCCAAGACAGGGTAAAATAGTTTTGAAAAATTTCCTGCCTCTGAGAATGGTCTGTCAGTTACTCTAGGCCTTATGTACAGTTGGTTGCTCCAACATTGCAAATGCGACCTGGGTGATTAACCAAGTAGCCAGTTGTCTCTGTCATTTGTTGCACATTTTGGAGGTTGCTTGATTGCACTTCCTGCTTAGTTAAGTAACATTTATTTCCCTTGTTGTGTCTTTAATGGGGTTGAATGCTAGATAGTTGTAATTTCCTCTCATGACTTGACTAAGTTATTTGTATACAAGACTTAAACTCATTAGAATAGGATAATTATTAAAATATTTACACATGTTTCTTGCTTTATATTATTTATGCTGGCTATAACTAATTTTTATACCTCATATTTGTTCTTATTTTATATAACTTTGTATTAGGCTTAGAACTTTCTTATTTAAACAAAAGGGGGAATTGCTGTAGGAATTTTTACAGCCAGTAGCCTTTAAGTTACCCACCCATTTTGGTGTGGTCTCTTATACTATATATGCAAAAAAAAATGCAATGTAAAGCATGCATCTGGCCTCTTTTCCAGGTGCGGGATTCGGTTGTGGTTCCCCATTCAAGCAGAGGACTGTGAGTCTACCCCTATATAAGTAACCTTTTATTATACTCAATTCTGTGCTAGTGTGGGATTTCTTTTTTAGTGTCCTTCTTCAAGTTTTCCCTAAGGAAATACCTGGTTTCAAGAAAGATCATAAACTGTCACCACCCAGGCACCACCCAGAAATAGACCATCCAAAGGAAGTTCCTAACATCCCAACCATTGTAGATGTAATCACCTGCCAAAACAGACCCATTTTTTTCCACCAGGACATCCCTAGACAACTGTCAGCCAATCAGGTTTGAACCCATCACCCCAAACCCTGCTTGGTGGGGTACCTCCTCCTGGTGATGTGCTGGCAAGGTCCCTGTCAGCTTGTACACGGACAGGACACCAAACCTTTCCTTTGCATTTCAGTGAATTGGTCTCCCTGGTGGTCTTTGGGGTTGCCACAGGCTGGACACAACACCTCATCAGGCTTTCCTCCCAAATACAGGCCTGCTGTCTGACTCATCAGATGAAAGACCCGGATAAATCCAGGCCCTCTATCAGGAAGAATAGAGCCAAAAATCTAAGTTAGCTGGTTCAGTGACTCTGTTCCAGGACCTAGCTGACCATAAAGGTAGCTTATAATCTTGAGAATAATCTTGAGAAACAGGGAGTTACCCTCTTGTTATTATCACTGGTATTTTCAGAATTTTCCAATGATGCCCTCCCTACCTGCTTTGGGTTGTGGTTTCTTCCCCTAAATACTCCCTCTCCCAGCTACTCAGGGTCAAACTCCTCTACCCCTGTGTGGGATATGAGTCCGGGATCCAGAAGGCTGATTCCTGTCAATAAACCTCATGTGATTGCAGCAAGGACAGTCTCTCATGAGTTCCTGGGGTGTCGTGTTATCCCGAGACTTGAGTAAGAGTCTCCCCACTCCAGGGGTCTTTCACAGCCATTGTCTGACTCCCTTTTCATGCTGTAATGGTTTAGATAAAAATGGTGCGGGTCCTGGAGGAGGGTTCAGGAATGGGCCATGAGTGGCAGCTGAATCCCACCACCCGAGGCCTCTGTGGGTCCTAGTTGGATAGGAGGCGGTGGGTGAGAGACCTCAGCTAGTTGGCCGGCTGCTGGTTCCTCGAGGAGCCACAGCGAGTAAGAGACAGGGATGGATAGGCACACCATGCAGAGTGAGTTTGGATATAGTTTATTCAGTAAAAGGGACAAGAGAGAGAGAGAGAGAGAGAGAGAGGGAGGATTGGGGAGAGGAGAAGAGGCCTCAGCTACCTCTTCTGAAGAAAGAGGGGGGGGCAGAGAGAGCACAGGCTGGAAGCAAAAGGAAGATCCACTTGCCTTGGTGGAAGAGGGGGAGTGGGTGGGGTTTTTCTCTTAAAGGGACAGGAGAGACCATTGCAGCATACCTTTCATTTACTAGGGGTACTGAAAAAGTCCCAAGCACACTATTCTTGCATCTCTCTCTCTCTCTCCCTCTTTTTCTCTCTTTTCCTCTCTCTCTCTCTCCCTCTTTCTCCATGACTCTCCTTTTCTTTCTCACCCATTATTATCAATAGAATTAGTGGCCATGGGTGTTTGTTAAAGCAATTGATTTTGTCATATGTCTTCCAAGATTCCAAAGAATGAAACCATATTGCAACATAACATTCTTAGGTTTATGATCCTTCTTGGTTACTTCTCTAATCCCACATATGTGGAAAAATAAGAGAAACAATACCTTGTTGGAGGGTGTGTACCTTTTCCCCATTTCTTTGTTCTTAAGTTTGAATTTTTGCTTTTATGATTGCATGAGGAAATAAATCCTCTTCTACAGATGAGTAACGACAGAGCCAGCTGATGTGGACCATCATGTTCTGGCTGCCTGTGTGAGTGTGTGCATGACCTTGTCTGCTGTTCAGACATGGCACTCATCATGGTGTACACAGGATATTTCATGCAGGAAAAAGCAAGAAAGTATGGCACCCTGTGCTTGACCAATTAAAAAGAAAATCTCTGAAGCAAATTTAAATCCCTTCAGCTCTCCTCATGTCTCTCAGAAACAGCACACTGTCAGAGAGCTATACATTACATTTTATTTTGACATTTTTTTCTTTTATACAGCCTGTATTCCTTAGACACCAGAGCCAGAGACTTCCTCTCCTATTCGATAGTTCCATCCTAACTCTGGACTCTGGATACCAATGCATTTGAAAGCCTAAAAACACATTAGGAAGGACTCAAGTCTGTGTTTGACTTCTTCTGCCTCTCGAGACTGATCATAGACTGTGACACTGAATCTGTGGAAAGTTAATAGATGCAAATTCACATTTAATGTGGTGTACCATAGTTTATTTTTGATGCCCAAATTGCTTTCCATAAGCAATGTGATTTCAGTAAGATATAAAAAGCAAGCATAGACTTTCATTTGGAATTTCAATGGACATAACAATGTATGGTAAACTGTGAGTTAACTGTTTTCACCACACCAGCAATCTTCAATGAATGCACTTCTAGTGTTGAAACAAAAAGCATTTTTTTTAAAAAAAAATAAACAGAAAGCAAGTGCTATATCAGTGACAGCAAAAAGATCTCGACTTAGTTTGATTTTCAAGCTGAGTTTTAAAAATGTTAGGCAACCAAACACTGCCTTACAAGTGCATTTTTCTTTCTAAAATGGTTGTCAGATACTGAATTCCCGGAGTTATTTGCGGTCAGTTTTTGAGACAAGTACTCAGTACCCAAATCGGTTAATTGCACCCATTATTATTCACCAAACAGAATTAGGCTCTGGTACACAAACAAGAAAACACCACAGACAAAGTGTCCTTTCCACTTTCTCCTTCCCTGGGAATGGCAGCATTGTGATTTTAATAAGTGGGAATTAGAATAATCCTTTATTTCCCCCATTTCCATCAACACAAAGGTTTTCTTTTCCAAAGGTCACAGCTAAAATTTTGGCTCCTTCTCTAGCACCAAGGGATACCACTTGAATCGCTTTTAACAGAGCAGCTTGGCTGGGCCAGAATGCATGAGTGTCCTAGCCTATTAAGGTATTCAGACCCACCCATCCATGAAGGCAAATGCTGAGCTGCTTTGTTATTATATTAAACAGACACCCATGGTTTGTTCCATTGAACTTTTTTCCATACTTGATAATTACATATGTAAATTATTCAGTTGCTTAAATGAGCAAAAGCCAATATAAGCACATGCTTCATGCCTTATTGTTATTTGAATTTATGACTGAATCATAAATTATAGAATTGTATTGATCTTTACCTTTACTGTGAGCAATTCCTCTGTTTTTGAGACATAGAAATGGAGACTTTGAGATAGAAAATAGTCTGGTCATTGTCAAATGGCAAAGACTCTGCAGGTTTACCAAGACCTACCCTGACCCCGAGTGTCCTTAATCACCCTGTGCCTGTTTTGAAGCTGTGCATCCTGAGAGTTATCTCTGCCCCTGCCTCTTAAAGAAGGCATCATTTGCTCCCTTTGTTATAGGAGGTCATGAGCTTCCCTTGCTTCACATCCCTAGAATTCATTGTTACCTTCCCACAATTTTCAGTATATTTAATATAAAATTAAATAAGGACACTTCTATGCAAGGATATTCTAAGTCAAGTTCTTGTCTATATTTGTACTTCTATTATATTACCTTGGTATTGAACAAAAGTTACTGTAAAAAATAAACTCACTGTTTCAATAAATATCTGGTTTCTGAGTTCTATGAATTTGATGCTCCAAAAGCTCCCCCCACATCAATGAAAAAGACAAATGATCTTGTTTATAAATGTGATGGTTTGAATAAGAAACCTTTCCATAGGCTTGTGCATTTGAGCACCTGTTTTCTAACCGTTTAGATAGGTTATGTAACTTCCCAGATGTGAAGACTAGCTGGAGGAGTTACACTACTGGGGGAAGACTGAAAGTTAACGACTTTGCCTCACTTTCAGTTTGCTGTATCTGCTTCCTATGTGTGCAGCAGAGGGTGACCTCTCAGCTGTATCTGCTTCCTATGTGTGCAGCAGAGGGGTGACCTCTCAGCTCCCTGCTATTGCACCCATGCCTTCTCTGCCCTTGTGGATATCTAGCCCTCTGGAACCAAAAGCTAAAACAAACTCTTTCTTAAGTTGCCCTTGATCATAATATTATATCACAGCAGCAGAAAAGTAACATAAAACAGTGACTGGCTATCAGTGTTGTGTATGCGTAGGTTCTAACAGCAGGGTGTGGAGATCTCTCATTAACTAATTGCGTTACTTCTGTCTGAAGTGTCAGGGTGAATCTATTTCACTGCTCCAAATTACTGGGGACCTTGAGGCTTAAGTATTTTTCTGAATATGTAAGTTGTGTTTACTTTAACAGCAGAGAGAATGAACAGGAGGTGGTAGCTGGAAGTTGGTGGTTTCAGCTTTACATACTTTAGGCCACTAAGAAGAAGGGTGTAGAGAAGAGATCCAGAGGGCAGCACTTTCAAAGTAGAAGACTGGCTTTCCGACTTCAGCCTGCTAACTTGCTGTAAACGTCTGTCTCAGAAGCATTAGGAAAGTAGGTAGAACCAGGATGCTTGTTCAGTTTTTTGTTTTGTTTTTGTTTATGTTTTAAAGCAAATTACTGTATTTTTATGTTAGGAAGAAGAAGTGTTCAAACGGTTTCTAATAAAGTCAGGTATTTAAATGGTGGATGACTGATGTGTTAGTAGAGATGAACTAAACCAATAAATGATTGTAATTTAAAAAAAATAAAAATAAAAAGTAACATAATAAAAATAAATAAATAAACTCAGCCATATTAAGGATTCTACAAGCTCAGTTGACTGGTGAAAACACTCTTTGCTTGCTTGTTTGTTGTGTTTCTGTGTGTGTGTGTGCGTGTGTGTATGTTTTAAGATAGGACTTCACTATATAGTTCAGTTTGGCATCTAAACTACAGAGCTCTGCCTGCCTCTGCCTCCCACATGCAGGATTAAAGTCATGCAATATCATTTCCAGTTTTATTGAAACATGATTGTAAAGAATTTGAGTGCTGGAGATACACAGTTGGATCATCTTGAGCTGTCTCAGCTCCTTTAATTGTGACATTCATTGTCCACCTCTGTGTCTGACCTAACACTTTGTGACAATGGCGTAAAACCTTTAGGGATATATCAACTTACCAGGCCACTGGCTTACTCCAGCAGAAGTCTAAGCACACCAGTAGATAGCTTTGAAATCTACTGTAGAAATTGTCCTAATCTGCTGTATTCTGCCTACCTAATGTTCCTAGTAATGCAATGTATTTGAAACTGCCTTGTTGATTCCTTTTTGGTTCTATAAATATGATACTTCATACAACCTATTTCTCACAGAAGCTTGTTATTTAGGGAATTTGAGTGTTCCCAGGCCCTTGTCACTCAAATTTATTCAAGAATAAACTTTGTCTTCTTCCCTTTCAGGAAAGGGTGTCTTTTTGAATGGGCAAAAGACAATAGGTAGAGATAAGACAGGTAGAGAAGATACATGAAAGACAGACATAAATGCAGATATTATAAGGCAGAACATTAATCTTCACTACAACAAAAATGATAAAACAATGACAACCTAAGAAGATATTAATTTTAGAATACCTTATATCACCTTCAAAAGTATTTCATTCTCTGTTCACGAAGGAGAGAAAGTATATTTTATTACAGACATGGGTCTGCAAATAATCCCCACCCCTTCACACACAGATAGCTTTTTGAGTCTCTATTCAGTCCAGGCTGGCTTCGAACTCACAGTGATCATGTGCCTTAGCTAATGATGCAATTTCAAGCTTAAACTCCCATAGCTATCTGCTTTTACTTTTAAAGAGATTTTAAATATTGGCTTTACTATCATATACTCTTCTTCACTATACTTCTTCCTCTGTTTGTGCCTTCCATGCTCTAAGAAACTTCTATCTGCAACTAGATCTGAAGGTACAAACTCCTCTGTCTCATGTTAACAATGTATCTACCCCTGGCATTTGGGCTGGATTTGCAAGCCTACGTTATTGATGCTGTCTGTGACACAGTGCTCATTCTCTGTGGCTGTTGTAACACATTACCAGAAGTCTGGTTGCTTAAAACAACACAGATTTATTATTTCCCAGTTCTGAAGGTCAGAAGTGTGGCATGGGACTCTCTGACCTGTAACAAACTGTCATCAGGACCTGGTTTCTTTCTGGGGCCCTGGAGTGACCTGAACTTCTTTCTTAACTGTCTCAGAACTTAATGCCTGTCTCCATCTATTGGTTTATGAGACCTTTCCCTCTTCCAATCTGCAGAAGCAACTTAAGACCCCACTTTGACTCTTTCTTCAAGTTTTGTTTAGTTATTTTTATTTAGTTTTTGCAATTTTTGTCTCATATGTTTATCGAGTTTTGCAGGTCTGTGGAGAGTCAAACACTGCTTGGCTTTTGAGATGTTTCCATCTTAGCATTATCTTTTCAAGATTTCCCCTTAAAGGCTACAGGAATTGGGTAAATTTCATACTTATATAAATCCATTGTGTTCTCTAATATAGAAAGAAAGTGTGAAGGTCTCTCTCTCTCAACTTCTTCTTGCCCAGGTGGGTTCTGGTTCTCATCCTGCTGTCTTCTCCTAAAGTTAGCACATGCAATAAATAAAGCTGGAGAAAAGTCCCAGAGGCCAGAGGGCTCTTGTGTGCACCTTTGTCTGAAGTCCTAGCGCTTCACAGTTTAGTGCTCCATAGCTGTCTGCCCTTTTCACAGAAGGGCTTTGTATTTTATCTGATTTTTTTATCATTGAATCTGGTATGCATTCATTTAAGGATGAATATTGGAGTTGGCTTTTAATCAAATTATAAATGGTCTATATTGATTATAATATGTTTTTGTTTTCACTTTTTGACTCAAAATTTCCTGTTAGAATATATTTTAATTTCCCTGGTAGATTTTTTTTAGCTAGTGATTAATTTTCATAAATTTTACTTTTATAATATCACTTCTGCTATTATTACTTAAAAACAGATTTAAGAGTTAAATTTTCTCTCTTCAATGAGGAAAAGGAAGACAAGAATAGCCAGTATCTTTAAGGTCACACAACAAGAGCCAAACCGTCCCTAGTTTGAACATTGTCTAAGATCCTCCTTTGTTCCATTGGACTGAGTCATCAGTGGGTTAACTTTCTAATGAAGTCAAAGCCCTCATAATCAACCATCTATAAACCCTGAACAGTGATCATCGAAGGACCCACAATTTATACACAGCAAGATCCTCAGTGCAGATTAGTGAAATGACTGGGTTTTCTCTTAATTAATGTCTGATCCATGAACATGAAAAAACAGGCATGGGTTACTTGTTCCAGAAGAGGCAGCCTAATAGCAGAAATATATATATATGAAATAGCATTTTCTCCATGCCTTCAAATGGCACTAACAGTGACAGTCCACCTCTCAGTACTCCCACACTTCAGAGGAAAATCTGGACTTCAAGCCGAGCAGACTGTGAGGAAGCACTCAGAACACCCACCTGGATGTTGTTAGACAAAGCTGAATAGGAATCAGGACACGTAGGGCCACTGAGAGACACAGAAGGCATGCATGCCTGAGAAGCACTGCTGAAAAAGATTTCCAGTAGCAGAGCCAGGTTACATCTGATTTGGCTGTCAACCAAAAGGGTCCCATGGAGATTCTGACCAGCCCAGACTGTTGCCTGGACAATAGGTTGCTCTCCATAAACAACTCATGGAACATAAAGAGCCTAAAGAGTCTGTTCACTCTGCTCCCCTATCCTAGTGTCTTTGGTTCAAGAAATGTACTTTGCATGCTACCAAAAGAGAAATGTAGGCACCAATTTAGTTGAAAAACCTTTGATATACAAGCTGTCTTTCCTGAAAAATACGCTAGGGCAATGGTGGTGCAAAGCTTGTAAAAGTAACCAACTAATGTCTGAATACCCACTCCACAAGATGGAACCCATACCTAACATTACCAGAGTGATTAAGAATCAGCGACTTGATAGACCTAGGTCTTTGAACCTAAGGTAAACCCAACTGCTATTGTTCTAAACAAGCAAATAGAAAAAGTAACAATAAAATGATCCCTGATGATATTCTGCTGTAGTCATAGATTGGTGCCTTGTTCTGTCATCATCAGAGAGGATCCTTCCTGCAATACATGGGAACAAATACAGAGACCTACAATCAGACATGCAGAGAGTATGAGACCGTGGATTGCACATCTCTCAATGAGATGTCTCCATCAATACCCTCACTTCAGAGCTCAGAGAAGCCTGAGGAAGAGGAGGCTAAAGGAGTATGGGAGCCATATGGGCTGGAAGACACCAGGAGTACAAGACACTCTGAATTCATTAAGCAAAGTTCATATGAACTCACAGAGACAGAAGCAGCAAGCACAGAGCCTACATGATTGTACCAAGTCCTCTTCATATATATTATTACTCCTGGTTCAGTACTTCTATGGGACTCCTGAATCTGTAAAGGAGTGAGTCTTTACTTGTTATGTCTTCCATTGAGTCTCTTTTTCTCCCTTTTTGCTTTCCTTGTACAGCTATGATGGGATGATGTTGGTTTTATATAGGATACCATCCTCAACAAAAATACCGATTGACAGGGTAGAGGCATGGGGATTTAGTAATATAGTAAAGAATATGAAGATGCAAAAAAATATCAGAAGATGGAGATACATATAGGATAGTATTGGGAGGGAATTCCAGTGAGTACTGAAAGTTGCCCACATTTAATTTCCAGTTTCTTGAAATATCCCAATCCCCAAAGGTAGGAATAAGACAAAAACTACATTAACATGATAAAAGGAAATAAACATACCAACTTAAGGTCATGCACTACATTTATAGCTAACCATTCTGTTGCTGGAAGAAAACAAGTCATGCTCATATCCTAGACTAAAACATTTATAGGCAAACCACTCCCTGGGTGTAATCCAAAGTTATCTTTTTAAAGGAACTGGAACTTAATTGGATCCTTATACTTTTGTTTGAGGTAGGAACATATGTACTTCTCTTTTCTTGGAGTACAAGGTCTGACTATTACTAGTTCCTCTTGATAATAACCTTGAGAAAGCAGAACTCTCTGGTTTACATCTAGCTGGAAACTTTGTTTGAGGTAGAAGCACAATAACCTTGAAGGAACTAGAGGCAAGTTTCAACTTTCTGGGGCCAACGTGGAAATAGGCTCACATATTTAGGCCGCCACAGTTTTATCTTTTTATTTTTACAATAAAAATTAAAATATTTACATTTAAAAATTTAATATACTCTGGTCTTATCTTTTAATATTTAAAATAAAAATATAAATCAAAAATACCTTTTAAAAAAAGCAGGTTGTATAATGAATGAGAAGAAATTCAGCAAGCATCTGACTTCTGCATCAGTTCTGGACTCTAGTTTCTAAGCCCTGCTTGAGTTCCTGTCCTGACTTTCTGAGATACACTATTTCTTGAGATTCCTAAGAATTAATAAACACTGCTCTTTCCAAAAAAAGACAAAAAATAAAAATATATACAATTTAAATTCTTAATTTACTGTGTGTAGAGAGATAAAATGGACTTGGCTACAATGGACAGAATACGGAGGGGGCTCTCTAGGAAGGAGGTTCTGAAGGAGAGCATAGATGCTGTTATTTTGTTCTTCATTCTATATTTATTTTTCTAAGAAATTAAGAATAGTTCACAGTATGTGTTGTTTATTACAATTCATTCTGTATCCACAATTATCTCTAAATTAAAAAATATTATATACTGAATTTCAGTAGAAGTATGAACAATGGACCCATGACAAAGTAAAGATGAATATTTCTCCTCTAGTGACCCACAGAAATGGAAAATATCCTGAAGCTTTAGTCATTTTGAAAGCCAAGGCAATTGCTCTTCAGTCTTCTGACTAGCCCAAGCCTAGCATCTTTTCCTTATCAGATTAAGGTTTATGTGATCCTTGAGGATGCTGAGACAGTGGGGATTTAGAACTAGTGCAGGGAATTAGAGACTGTTCTGCATCAAACTTATGCATCAAACTAATACCACTGTATGTCCAGGAGAATATATCCACAAAGAGGCTAAGGGGAAAGAAGAAAATAGAGAGAAACAGGAAGAAGATGAGCATAAGGATGAGAAGGAGGGGGAGCATGTGGAAGAGAAGAGGATGGGACAAATGAGAAATATGAGCTAAAGGAAGAGTTGATGGAGGAGGAGCTTGGGGAAGAAGACAGACATGAAGAGGAAGGAAGAGTCAGAAGGAGGAAAAGAAGCAATAGAAGCACAGAGAAGAGGGAAAAATGTGAGGTAAAGAGATAGAGGAGAGAGAAAGGTGGAGGAAGGAGAGACAATGACCAGCTTCTCGGGTCAGCTAACATAATTGATTGACCCTGGGAACTATACACAGAGAGAAATGTGGGGCCAGGGAGAGAATCAGTGAGCAGCAATAACTAAAACAATATATCATAAAACTGGATCATTAAAAAGAGAGCAGTTCCCTTATACATTTCTTTTTGCCAGTGTTAGTGGAATCAAGCTTTAAAAATCTAGTGCCAAATATCAGCTTATTTCTGAAGTCTCATTAATCACATCTCCTTCAACTTCCAGAAGGTCTTCTCAGACCTGCTTTCACAGTGTCACTGAGTAACACATTACTGTGACATGTGCTCTTGAGAAATTTTCCTGACAGATCTCTCAGGCTGTGTAGCCGAATTGTTCTGCCTCAGCCTGTAGGGTGCTGCAGTTACAGCAGGTGCTACTTTTGGGCTTAGACTTTGCAAGTACAGCGATGCATGTCATTGGGCTGCCCTTTAACTGACTCATATCCCCACATGTCAACTCCAACTACTGCTTAAGATCCTTCTAATTCTCCTCACGTTCTGAATGGTACACATTTCTTTTACATATAAAAAGGAGGTTTTCATTGAGTAAGGATTCATTCTCCAACATTGAATGATTACAAATATGTGGAAAAAAAACAAAAACAAAATGCTAGAAATCTACCAGGTGAATGGGATTTAAAATCAGGAGCTACACAAGTCAGACTTTTGCAAGCAATTTCACATTCAGGAGACAAATCTCCCTGAGGCCAGCCAGAGAAAGAAACACATGCTAATTTTCTCCAAGAGATGTTGGTTTTCCATCAGTCTATTCTTTACAATGTAGCTTTGACTCAAAATAAGTGTTTACAAACATAGCACAATTTTTATACTTTGAACGTCATTAGTCATTTCAGACATAGCTAGGTGATATATCGAGTAATAGCACATGAAATTTTTATAGCTTACTTTTAGCCAGTGTCAGTTACTAATTTAAAAATAAAATAATGAAGCTATTAGTTTAACATCTAACAAAGCTTGCTACTCAATCACAAGGACCAGATCCCTGCACCCATTTTGTTGGCTCACAAATTCCTGCTATATGATGTTTACTTGAAGCCATTGTGATAGTCCCTGCTAACACTGGACTGAAATCTTTGACATTGTGAGCCAAAATAAACTTTTTCCCTTTAATTGCGCTTTTTTATTTGGATTTTTTTCACTGGCAATGAGTTAAGGTAGACACCTAGCTAGTCTGCCTTTCTTAGACTTTTCAATATCTTCCTATATTTGCTTTCTAAATGGTATTCATATTTTAGTTGCATTTAATGACATAAATATGAGAAGAATGCTATATCCACATTTTCAGAATCACTGAATGGTGTTTTAAGATATGTATATGATCTCCATTCTAGGTAGGATCTTAGTAACATCTTAGTAACAGATGTCAGAGTCAAGAGATCCGGTGTATGGATGGTGTGCATATCCTGTGTCTTGTGACTTGTTCACTTTGTCTTCTAGGGACTATTGGCAAAGGTCAACTCTGTAGTCACCATCAGATAGTATTTGAGTGATGAGAAAAGACTCAGCCTGCAACCCATGGAGTTCTGTCCTTGTTTGCTTTAAGTAAGAGAAGGGTATTGGTGAAGAGGACTATCATAGATATTCTTGGCTAGGCACCGAAAAATAAAAAGAATTCAATAAAACTGAAAGTTGCTGTATTCTTCCTTGTGGGTTTAGAGGAGTTGTGACTTATAAAGGATGGGAAGCCAACAGCAGTAAGAGCATGGTGAGGAACGTGGTTAAAACCCACAGCCTGGGTTGTGTACTGTTGAGATCCTTTCCCCAATCCTCTCCGCCCCCCACCCCCCGCAGCCCTTGTTTTTCTTTACCTTTAATATTCCTTGTTTCATCTTGCCCTGTATGAATAAATTTGGTTTCTACTTTTTGTCACTAAGTCATAAATGATTCAATAGTTTAGACATTCTGGGGACATATATTTTTGACACACCATTTTCCTATGTAGCCCAGGCTAGTCTCAAACTGGTAATCTTTCTTCTATCTGTTTCCTGAGTACTGGGATGACAGCTCTGCACCACCAAGCATAACACATTTCAGCTGTGGAAAATATTTCAAAGCATCTTTCATGTTCACCTTGGCTTATATTTTCATTTCTCTTTTAGCTGCTTCTGTTTCTTGCTTTAATTGGCAGTGGAACAATAACAGAGTTGCAGAACACTAGTAGAATGTTTTAGGACCTGCCATTTCCTGACCTCAATCCCAGTGAAGAGTATACAATACTCCCTATATCTGTAACTGGGAGTGGCTGACAGACAACCCTCCATTAGAAGTGGGAGAAGATTGATGTGTGTGGATTTATTGGTAAATATACTTATGCATTTTCCACTTTAAACGCAATTATATTGCAGAAAGACAGCCTTGAAATATTTACATAGAGTTTACTTTAGAGCTATGAAATATTTGCATATCTGACTCATCTCAAGTAGCTGCACTAAATATGTTCTAGAGGACCTCTTGGCATTTAGAATTTTTTTTTTAATATTTCTTTCCTTCAGACGCAAGTGTCAAAGGTGACTATGGAAAAATCTCAATAGGAGCACTCACTTCGGCAAGCAGAAACTCTCAGGATGGTGAAAGATTCTTCACAGGTAAGGCTTGGGGAAAAGAATAGATAGCAAAATTCTAGATGCCACTGCTGAAAAAAAATTCACAACTCTCACCTCAAAGGAGGCAAGCGGTGGGTATTTATTTACTTTTTGAACCACCATGAGTAATCATAGCCTGGTAACATAGATTCACATTACACCAAACTCTGTTCTAACACTGTAAGCCTGATGAGGTTTTACAGAAAGAGAGCAAAGGAATTAAGGCACCTCTCAAATGCTTCAGTGGAGGCATTAGGAGAGTGGATTAAAACAAACTGTGGAAATCTCTGCTACAGGCCACAGATGTGACCTGATGTCATCCTTAATATCAGCTTGATAGGAGCTAGTTGTCGTTTTGTACATTCTGAAGGATTTACATAATGTTCACCAGGATATTATCTCACTCATAGACCAAAACAATAAACAGCTACATAGGAGGCTAAAGATAGCACAAGATAGTTTGGTCCTCCACTTGTAATGTTCCAAACTCCCTATAGTTGTTGAGGTTGTAACCCTTAAATCCTTGCAGAAGGCACAGTAGAAGGTGCCAGTTCTTTAAGAATTCCCAAATTCTACACATCTCATTGTCCATTAATTATAACACAGAAAGTCAATTGACAAAAGACATCCTGGATGTCAGTTTCAAATGTTTATCTCTCTCTTTCTGTTTGACTCTATACTGGTTCATACATCTTCTCACAGCTCACATCTTCACTGTCATCAAGCAACAGTGCCACCAGACAGCCCTGGGCACATATACATGCAAACAATGCTACATTAAATCACTGGGTTGTATATACATGTGTGCATATGCATATAACAGCAAACATTTATAAAAAGTGAGGTTGGGAGGAGAAGAGAGATGGGGAGGAGTTGGAGGAGAAGAGATAACAGGGAGGATGGATGCAATGCTTATGTATGAACCTCACAAAACACGTAAAGTATTTTTAAGGTGAAAAGAACAAAAGACTGAAAATTTCTGGTAATCATCTCCTAGGATTCTGAATACAGGAGTTCTTTTGGTTGGGTTTCCTTTTGAGAATTGTTTACATTAAAAATTCTATTAGGACTAGCAAAATGTTTAGAACTGTACTAGAAAAAAAATACCCTCACATTAAAATAGAGAAGAGAGGAAACTTGAAAATCTGGTTGTTTTCCTTACATGCGATTTTTTTATGCTATATATTTTGATTTCTCCTCCCACAAGCCTTCCCATTTCCTCCCCTTTCTCTCTCTTAAACAAAATGAAAACTCAAACCAAAGCAAGTCAAAAAAAATAGCATACCTCATACAAACATGAAGTCCAATTTCTATTGGCTTACTACTTCTGAACAAGGGGCCTGCCCTGGAGTGTGATTGATATACCCACTGATTTTCCCTCTTCCTACAGCAATAAACTGTATACAGATTTCTTGTTTATGGATGAGACCTTGTGTCAACTTCCTTTCTCCATGCTAGGAGTTTGTCTGACTTGCATATATGTAAGTCATGTGCATGCTGTCACAGTCTCTGTGAGTTTTTATGTGTTTCCTGCCTGTTGGGTTTGGAAAACACTGTTTCTTTGGAGTTGTCTACTACCTGTGAATCTTACAATCCTTCTCCTTCCTTTTCAACCTTGATACCTAAGCCTTGAGGGGATGAAAACTGCCATGGTTGACATGGTTAACGAAGCCAGGAACCTGAGACTAAGTAGGTCATGATCCTAGGAGAAAACCTGGACTACTATCCTACTAATGCATTGTAGTGATAAAATGACTCCTAATGGCTTATTGTTCTTCCTGTAGATCATGGCAATACTCAGCCATCATCAGAGAAGCTTCTTCATGCAGTAGATGGCAAAAAACACAGAGGTTCATAACTGTACAATGTTTTCAACATTTATTTTTTGTGAAGTATGTGCAAACATGTGGTCATATGATACCTTGGCACAGAGGGCTTCTTTTCATCTCTTATCATTTAGGTTCTAGGAATAGAACTCAGGTCACTAAGTTTGGTGACAAGCACCTTTACCTGCTATGTCAGTTAACCAGCCACCTATTATTAGGTCTTTTTTAATTGATATTTATTGAGCTCTACATTTTTCTCTGCTACCCTCAATGTCTCTCACCTTTCCCCTTAAACCCTTCCCTAAGGTCCCCATGTTACCAATTTGCTCAGGAGATCTTGTCTTTTTCTACTTTCGATTTCCCATGTAGATTAGATTTATATAAGTTTCTCTTAGTGTCCTCATTGTTGTCTAAGTTCTCTGGGATTGTGATTTGAATGGATAAGGAAATTGTGGTACATTTACACAATGAAGTACTGCACAGAAGAAAAAAATAACACTTTGAATTTTGCAGGAAAATGGATGGAGCTAGAAAACATTATTTTGAGTGAGGTAACCCAGACACAGAAAGACAGTCGTCACATGTACTCACTCATAGGTGGCTTTTAAACACAAAGCAAAGAAAGCCAGCCTATCATTAACTCTTGTCACCATATATATGAAATATATCTTCCTCAGTTAGGTTGTCATAACATATCACACAGAGATAGTTGTTAAAAAAATAAAAGTATATATATCCTAGTGCTGGGTTTTGTGGCTTATGTCTAGAATTCTGGCACCCTGGAAATGGAGGCAGAAATACCAGGCATTCAAGGTCATCCTTGGCTACATAGTGAGTTTGAGATAAGGCTGGGCTATAGGAGACCATTTCTGAAAATAGCTATTAATAAGGAGTCAAACCCCTGTGCTCATATGTTAAATAAGTAAGTTCTTCATAGTTCCTGGACTACCTGTGGCCCACAAACACCAGTGATAAGCAGAAGTATGAACCAGTTCCCACATGGAGACTCCAAGGCTTTAAAAAGGCAATATAACTTGCTCACACTCACACCTGGTAAGCTACAAAGCTATGATCTAAAGTCAGGTCTAAGTACAAAATCTATTTGGTGAGCAATAGCTTTGTGTTTTAGGTCCCTAAGTGCAGTAAAATCCACCTTTATTGTGTTTGTATTTGCCACAAGTAATTTTAGATGGAGTTAATTAGTGGTTCAAATGTTTCACTATTTCTCTTTAACTTTTAGCATTTGCTAAATTTATCTAATTTTCTTTTAGAAAAATATAAAGGAATCAGCAAAAACAAAGAGACCTATCCCTTTATCTCATGTATTGATCTTACATAAAGAACTGAACATCATGATCAAATTTAAACCACTGCACAGTTTCAATGGCTGAATCTATATTTTCCTCCGTCACTCAATCTGTGATATTCATTCTTAGATACCAAGCTTTTAAAGGTGTATTCTCCACACAGTTCACATATTCTGTCTCTATACAATGTAGTAACTGAGTTAGTCTCAGTGACTGGAATCGAACACCAGTTTTGCTGTATGTTTCAGGGAACAATCTTAATATGACCAGAATGTACATGCTCTATTAAGTGAACAGACATTAGATGCTCATCTGTCTACCATCAATCTTTCTATCTCAGAACAGAGCATGGCCCAGGGCCTGGCATTTACAAGGGAAAGTGTAGTGTAGTGGGCTGGCAAAGCCCAGTGTCCATTGTACCAAGTGCTACACAATAAGAAACAGCCAGATTTTTTCTGTAAGGTGACATTTGGTTGTAAGATTGTGAGAGAGGAAGGAAAAGGTTTCTGAGAGGAGATGTGTGGAGTGGGACTTGCAGGAAGGAAGGCCTGCCTGGTCTATTAACCTGGGGCATCAGAATGGCATGCTGCACTAGGAAGCTCAAACCATATTTTATTTTCCTCTGGCAACAGTTGTATGGTCAGTACAGCTTACTCTGTAGTGAGATCTCATTGGGTTTTCAGATTACAGTTTCACTGGGTGTTCATGAGCTCTTTCTTTCCCCCATGTCATAAAAGAGGTGTTTTTTCTTCTTTCATTAGCAAGGGCATGGATCCCATCATGCAAATATATCAACCCACTACTATAGGGTTCCAACTCTAAAGGCCATGTGAGCTTCAATATATTAATTTTAAGCTGACAGAAGAACTCAATCCACAACCCTGGTTGTAATTTCAGCAATGTGCTAAGTCATGAACTAAATGATATGTGCCATGTCTGTATACAGAGCAGCTAGTATGAAATAAGGCTGTGTGGCATTCCTGAATTAAGATATTAGGTGTAGTTTACAAAAAATCATTAGTAGTTGTCAATATTGTTATTTGGGTTGTCCAGAGATGAGGTAACCTATTAATCAAGGAGTAGATTGTCACTTGCAGAGGAGAATAAAACCAAATGGGGGCAATAATTTATTCCCCAAGTCAGCAAACCATGTTCCCTGAAATGGATTTGGGGTAGTGATCAATATTAGGCAGAGCCAAATCTAATCATGTGAGCAGCATCAGTTTATAAATGCAGATTGTTGGAAGTGACTGAGAATCAGAGCCGTGTTCTGAGGACATTCTTAGTGAGTGTGGAGTAGGCCAGTGTACAGAACGGTGTTCTAGAGGAGCCGTGTTACTAGTGTGTTTGTTATATGGTTGGTCTTAGGTCCACACTACAGCTGCAATAGTGCAGCCTTTATGATTGTACCCCAAGCATTTAGGACAAAAAAATGAAAAATCAATTTTTTTTTATTGTTAAAAGAAAAATTTACATTTACTCCCCTTGTTCCCAGCCCTCCCGCTTCCCCACTACCCACCGCCCTCCCCCTGATTCCTTAAGATGGGGCAGGATACCCTGCCCTATGGGAAGCCCAAGGCCCTCCCCCCTCCATCTCGGTCTAAGAAGATGTGCATCCATATAGAATAAGTTCCCAAAAAGACAATACATGCAGAAGAGATAGGTCCCAGTGCCATTATCATTGGCTTCTCAGTCAGTCCCCATTGGCAGTCACATTCAGAGAGTCCGGTTAGGTCATATGCTTATTCAGTCCTGGTCCAGCTGGATTTGATGAGCTCCCAATAGATCAAGCACACTGTCTCTGTTGGTGGGCCAGTCCCTTACGGTTCTGACTTCCTTGCTCATCTTCTCCCTCCTTCTGCTCTTCCACTGGACCTTGGTAGCACAATCCCTAGAAGTTTTAATGTCTCCTATCCTGTTTTAATTAGCTTGAACCTGCTTTGTGATGCTGAGTTTCAAAACAAAGTATAATCATTTAGTGCATCAGTGAGGCTTTTGGTGTGTAATAAAGTGAAAGGAAACAGACAGTGGTCTCTGTCATAACATATAATGTCTTCGTCACTGTGTGGATTAAGTGCTCCCAGAAGCTTAGGCAATATTGCTCCAGTGTTGTCCCTCAGGAGTGATTACAGTTTAGCATTTTTTCTAAAAGATTGCAAGGGCAACAGAGATAGAGACTTTCTGTTCTAGGACAGGAAAATTACATAAACAGCAGGTTTTAAGTGTTGTAAGCTGAGTGGTGACAGAAAATTGATGAGATCAATTATATCCTCATTAAGTTTTTACTGATGGTGGTCACAACTGCCCATAACACTGTTTCTGCAGGTCAAATGAAATCACTGCAAATGAGGCTATCATAAAAATTATAATACTAAATTGGAGTCCTTGTAATCAGAGCCTCATCCCCTACGGGGACAGATAGACTAGAGTAGTGAATGTGGGCTTAGAGAAGCTCCCACTTTACTCCAGCCATGGCTCTTTTCTGGACTCTCACCCCTGAAATCAGGCTTACTGAGAAGCGCACATTTATTTGCAAAGTTCAATGATACTTCATCTAAAGGCCTTGGATTTGCTACTTTTCAGTGCGAACCTCTGTTTGAGAACTAATAAGGCAGGGGTCAGGGCCGAGACTCATCATGCCCTCAAATAAGCTAACAGGATGAGTGAAGCCATTTGTTTTTCCTTGTTACAGAGCTTTTGTTTAGGGGTCACCAGACAAATCATACAGGAGCAGTAAGTTGCTGGATTCACTTTAGCTACTATAAATTTTAGTAACATCAGCTCCAAATAAGTGAGTTATATCAGAGGCTTCATCTGGACAGCCCTTGTAGCACTAGGAGACTTCTGCGTGTCTTTGCATATTTACACTTGAACTGTTTATTTGAGGCATCAGTTTTAGTTTTTTATATCCTGTGCACTCATTTATGACCCTGTTCAGTCTACTCATTTTGTCTTCCAAACCTCCATTGTCTGGGGTATCCATTGTCCCATTGGTCACTAAAATGGCCTCATTTCTGAGCCCCCACTTAAGCTTATGACCACCATGAAAAGACCTTTGCCTGCAGCACAGCCATCCAGTTGTCCCTTTACACAATTTTGCTTCTCTTAAAAGCCCCCACCCAAATTTTCTCTTTTCATCATTTTCAGACAGTGTCTCGTGTAATTCAGGCTGGCTTCAAACTCATTATAAAACTTCCCTCTTAACTGTGTTTCTCATGTGCTGGGATTACAGATGGGTGCCTGGTGCCTGACTTTCCTTCTTGTTGGGTTATATTTGTTACTGTACTTGTGTCTTCCTGACACTCTCATATCTCATAACATAAGCTTCAGAAACTGGCATTTCCATACTCATGGTGTAGCAGCTATTTTGACTAAACTTTAAAGATGCATCCTAGTTATTAAACGTTTTTAAAGTGTCCAATTTTCAGTGACATAACAAAAAAAAGAAAAAAGAATCCTGAGGACAAATTGACCTAATTGTTCCTTCAACTCCTCAGAACATATTCGTTCACAGGTCCTGCATGGGTCTGCACCAGATCCTCTGCATACATTTCATCGCTATTAGCTTGGTGGGTTTTGTGACCCCCTAACATGGAAGCAGGTATATTTCTGTCCCTTTTGCCTATTCTTGGAGCTCTTTCCTTCCTATTGGGGTTGCCTTGTACAGCCTTGAGATGACGGCTTTTGCCTTGTCTATAATATCTAGTTTTGTTCTGTTTGCTTGTCATCTCTTTTTCAGGCCCTCTGTTTTCAGATGAGGAAATGGATGGGAAGTGGATCTGGGAGAGAATGGAGGTGAGGGAAACTGAAAGGAACGGAGGGAGGAGAAGCTGTCGCTTGGATGTATTGTATGAGATTAGAATCAATTTATCAATGTAATCCATCATATAAATAAATTGAAGGAAAAAACCATATGATCATTTCAATAGATTCTGAAAAGGCATTTGACAAAATTCAAAACTCCTTTATGATAAATGTCTTAGAGAGAATAGGGATACAAGGATCATATCTTAACATAATAAAATCAATATACAGCAAGCCAACAGCTAACATCAAATTAAATGGAGAGAAACTCAAAGTGATTCCACTAAAATCAGGAACGAGAAAAGGCTGTCCACTCTCTCCATATCTCTTTGATATCGTGCTTGAAGTTCTAGCAATAGCTATTAAGACAACATAAGGAGATCAAGGGGATTCAAATTGGAAAGGAAGAAGTCAAATTTTCATTATTTACAGACGCTATGATAGTGTACATAAGCGATCCCAAAAACTCTACCAAGGAACTTCTACAGCTGATAAAT
>JAQHUG010000270.1:1171223-1184219 GCA_028555095.1 Dicrostonyx torquatus | reverse complement strand
AAACTGTATAATCATCTGTTCATGAAAAATATAAATACTGACTCTAGTCTGTAAAGGCATGCTCAGTTTTTCAAATGCTGAGCATCCTCAGGTCTGAGAAAATGAACCCTCTTGCATTTTGCATCCAGCTGGCCTCTGATGTCTTGCGTCTTGATGGTGGGTTGAAGGTACCCAGGTCTCTGGGGTCTTTCACTTGAAGGGGAATGGGATCTGTAGAAATAAATCCTGGTGGGTAAGTATAAAAAGAGTATAAAGAAACATGTGAATAAGATAAAACAGGTTCGTTTGTAAAATCATCAGAAGTGTTTGGTCTGGCAGACACTTGTTTAGAGAAAGAATCAATGTCTTTATGGAGACCATAAAGCCATCAGTTACTGATGATGCCTGAATATTGGACAAAACCATAATTTATTGAGTGTCTTGATGCTGGGGCAGATCATGACCAAAATGTAACTGAAAGTTATCAGTCATATGAAAATTTTATCTTAGTCAATATGTGAAGAATGAGCTGGAATCTTTCAAGGCCACCTCATAAGACTAAATAAACATTTAACTATTCTGAAGCCAGTATCCTACATCTCTTCTTTTCCTCTAAGAATGTGGACATGGACCTTCTCTATAGGCCTATTAGTCACTGTCTTACTTCAGTGGTTTAGGAAATCTCTCTTCAGCTATAAACAAGGCCACTGACTGTCCATTGACCCATGCCTCCCCTGTCCTTGCATAGTGTCTGAGTTGTTGCTGAGGCAGAAGTCACTAAAGGGCTGCTTTGCCCATGTTCACTCAGAGACCCAGGGCAGGAATATTTCTAGGGAGGTAAAATTTGTTCAATGAGGATATTGAGTCAGCAAATAAGCTACTTTCCTTTGTGCCTATAGCTAGACAATGTTGCAAGGTACTAGGCATTTCTACTTAAAAATACTTTCTTTTCTATTGTGCCAAAATATTCCAGACTCTGAAGCAGGAAAATTGCCAGATCAAAGCTAACCTGGGCAACATGGTGAAATAAAAACCTGTTTCATTTTAAAAAGAAAAGCAAAAACAAAAACCACAGCACTTCAACTTATTTCTATTATCCAGGTCAGTAACTCAAAACCTAACATACTAAAAATTATTATTAAATTTCTGATAAGCATGACATATGATATTAAAATTAGTGACATATTATTTATGATATGTAGTAAGAGGTGTGGGCTGTGTTCCCTGGCACCTGAGAGGAGCGCAGGCCGTCCCACCCGGCTCCCAGCCACAGGACTGCTTTTGGCCCTGGCTAGCTTATACCCAGAATAATTATACACAAACTGGATTCATTTAACACACTGCCTGGCCATTAGTTCTATCCTCTATTAGCTAACTCTTACATCTTATTTCAACCCATTTTTAATAGTCTGTAATTCACCATGAGATAGTGCGCTTACTGGGAAGATTCAGCATGTCTGACCCTGGCGGCTTCATGGTGAGCCTTCCCTATCTCAGAATTCCATTCTGTCTACTCTACCCACCTAAGGCTGCCCTACCAAAAAGCCAAGGCAGTTTCTTTATTCAACCAATGAAAGCACAGAAATACAGAAGGACCTCCTACACCAATGATATATGACAATAAAAGTTATTAACCATTTAAAATACCAAGTATGTGTTATAGATAAGTTCATATGCCACAATCACACTTTGGCTGTGCCTAAGGCACATTGCTCATGGTGGGAAATGAACACCATTCTTGTCAGGAACACTCTAATTGAATAGCATTGTCTGAAGCAGAGTGCTGTGGAATATGCATATTTTGTGAACAGTTTTCTCCACCTACTTTCACTGTTCCTAAAACACAAGTGAGCCCTTACGGAAATGTCTTTCAAACATGACTGCCATATACATTAAAACAAACTGAAGTGTAACACAAGCTGTTTCTCCTCCCTGGAATAGCTTTGTGTATGTGCAGAGAGCAAAGTCCTGGTTATTCTGAAAATGATGAAATTCAAGTTTTCTTGTATTTTAGCTCATGACTAGAAACTTCCGCACGTGGTGGAGGAATGGATATCCTGCTGGGTAAAGCTATGGCATATGATCAGTTTCTATAGAATAATGGTTCATGTTTAGAGTGTCTAGATTTACATTCAGAAAAAACTCACTGGGAGCTAGAGAGATGGTTCAGTGGTAAAGAGCATTGCCTGCTCTTCCAAAGGTCCTGAGTTTAATCCCAGCAACCACATGGTGGCTCACAACCATCTATAATGAGGTCTGGTGCCCTGTTCTGGCTGCAGACATACAGACAAAATATTGTATACATAATAAATAAATATTTCAAAAAGAGAAAAAGAAAATACTTATGATTGGTCTCATAGAATTCCTGATATCATCAAAGGTTTTCCTTACAGTTCTGTAACATCAAGTTGGACTTAAGGTAATGATTGGACTATCTTCAACAGAACCAGAACAACCTAAGTAAAAATTACCTGTGCTTCTCCACATTTTTTTTGGCAAATAATAGTTTTGCTGACTAAGTGAGGCTGAACATGCAGTCTTTACAATCTTTGTCTTATGATTCAGATCTGCCGGTTACTCTGCATTATTTAGGGATCCACCATTATGTTTCTGCATCAGAGAGGTCAACATTCCGCATTTCACAGGGACAGCTCGCACTCCTAGGTCTGGCTTGTTTCACTGACCTCAATGTCATCAGAGTCACTCACATTGTCTATAACACCCAGGACTGAATGACATAATATTGCACAAACATACTGTACATGTGCAGGGCTTCACCAGTCCATGCACTATTAGTTTGTTTCCATAACTTGGTCACTGGATGATGCAATCCATTGTTTGCTGTGGCTCCCTCTGCTTTGGTGTAACATTAAAAAAATAATGTTATGAAAACCAGTGATGGGGTATTTTTCATATTTAATTTTGGATTTTATATTTAAATACATATTTCCTTTAGAGTCAATTTTGTAAATGATGTACCACAAGGCTTACTTTCCTTCTCTGTGTTGGGAGACTCCTTTTTCAACAACCATCCTTACTGAGGTGCATATCCTGTCTTTGGTATGTGATTATGGTCCTTTGTAAAAGATCATTAACTATGTGTCATAGCTACCGTTGGCTGTCAATTGAATATAAACTGGAGTTACCTGGGAAGAGGAAACCTCAAGTGAAGAATTCCCTAGATCAGATTGGCCTATGACCATGTATTTTCTTTCTTTTTTTCTTTTTTCTTTAATTGAAATTTTACATATCAATCCCAGTTCCCATTCCCTCCCCTTTTCTCATTTCCTCCACCTTCTCCATTACCCCCCATCCATTCCTCAAAGAGAGTAAGGCTTCCCATGGGGAGTCAACAAAGTCTGGCATATCACTTGGAGGCAGGACCAATGCCTTCTCCTCTATATCTAAGCTGCACAAGGTATTCCACCAAAAGGAATAGGCTCCAAAAAGCTATCTCAAACAGTAGGGATAAACCCTGGCCCTACTACCAGTGGACCCTCACACTGTCTCAGCCACTCAAATTTTACCCACATTCAGAGGGCCAAGTTTGGTCTTGTGCTGGTTTCCCTGCTGTCAATCCAGACACAGTGAGCTCCCATTAGCTCAGAAAAGCTACTCTGTGGGTATCCCCATCATGGTCTTGACCCTTTTGCTCATATTATCACTCCTCCCTCTCTTCAACTGCATTTTGAGGGTTCTGTCCAGAACCTTCATCCAGCAACTGATGGAAGCAGATGGAGATAGCACACGTTTTCTAAATTGTTAATGATGTAGAGGGCCCAGTACACGTGAACCGCAGGGCTCGAGCAGAGAAGCCCGCTCTTTTGATGGCAGCTGTTCCTTGGTGAATCCCCATGTATCAAATCCATCCAGACCGGAGCAGTAAGTGCATCCCAGCCCAGCCGCTCAGGCAACACACTACAGGCATCCCCCAACCCCCGAAAGTTTCTGCCTACTCAGGGGGCTCACTCCCTCCCCCCGGCTTTTGTGCTTACCACACCCCAGCTTGTTCCCAAGCATCCATTCCCATCGGTGGGGTCCTGGGTTGCCCGAGCAAACTCAGCCTGCTTCGGGGCTGAGGCCCTGGACAAGAGAGGGTTGAGTACAAAGCTTCAAGGCTTGGTTTGGTCCCTGGAGTGATAAAGCCTGTCCTTTTAACAGCGGCAGGTCCTGGGTGAGTGGCCCTTATTCAGATCCACCCAGACCAAGCAAGTGGCCAATATCGAGTACCAGTTGATCCACCTGGAGAGGAAGAGATGGACAGGTGCCAATCCAAAAGTTCGTCCAACAACCTGAAAAGCAACATAACAACACCAGAAACCAGCAATTATGTAACAGGAAGATCTGAGCAACCTAATCCAGAAGAAGTAGAAAATATCAACTTTAAATGTAACTTTATGAAAGTGATAGAGACCATTAAAGAAGTGGCGAAAACTCCTTTAAAGAGAGGGATGAGAAGACTAACAAAAAGTTAGAAGAAATGAATAAATACATCAACGATACCCTAGAAAGCCAAGAAAAAGCAATCAAACAGGTGAAGGAAACAGTTCAAGACCTGAAAAATGAAATGGAGGCAATGAAGAAAACACAAACAGAGAGATGGCTAGATATGGAAAAGTTGGATAAACCAACAGGAATGGCAGAGACAAGTATAGCCAACAGAATACAATAGATGGAAGAAAGAATCTCAGACACTGAAGATACAATACAGAAAATAAACTCATTGATCGAAGAAAACAACAAATCCAACAAATTCATAACACAAAACATCCAGGAAATCTGGGACACCATGAAAAGACCAAACCTAAGAATAATAGGGGTAGAAGGAGAAGAATTACATCTCAAAGGCCCAGAAAATATATTCAACAAAATTATAGAAGAAAATTTTCCCAACCTAAAGAAGGATATTCCAATGAAGGTTCAAGAAGCATACAGAATGCTGAATAGACTGGATAAAAAAAGAAAAAACCCTTGACATATAATAATTAAAACACAAAACATAGAGATTAAAGAATATTAAGAGCTGCAAAGGAAAAAGGTCAAGTAACATATAAAGGTAAACTTATCAGAATTACACCTGACTTCTCTATGGAAACCACAAAAGCCAGAAGGTTTTGGAGAGATGTGCTGCAGACACTAAGAGACCATGCATGCCAATCCAGACTACTATACCCAGCAAAACTTTCTTTCACCATCAATGAAGAAAGCAATATATTTCAGGATAAAAACAAATTTAAGCAATGCATAGCCACAAACCCAGCCTTAAGGAAACTACTAGAAGGTAAACCACAACTAAAGGAAGCAAACAAGACATATAATTAACACAGAAATCTAATACCCCTCCACCAGCACAACTCAAAGTAGGGAAACACACAAACACTACTACCAAAAAGAAAATAACCAGAGGTAACAAACACTGGTCATTAATATCGCTTAATATCAATAGACTCAACTCACCTATAAAATATCATTTAATATCAATGGTCTCAACTCACCTATTAAAAGGCACAGGTTAAGAGAATGAATAAGAAAACAGGATCTAACATTTTTCTGTTGACAAGAAACACACCTCAACCGCAAAGACAGACATTATCTCAGAGTAAAGGGTTTGGAAAAGGTCTTTCAATCAAACGGTCCTAAGAAACAAGCAGGAGTGGCTATACTAATATCTAACAAAATCAACTTCAAACTAAAATCAATCAGAAGAGATGGAGATGGGCACTTCATACTCATAACAGGAGAAATTCATCAAGATGAAGTCTCAATCCTGAATATCTATGCCCCTAATGTAAAAACACCCACTTATGTAAAAGAAATGATACTAGAACTCAAAGCACACATCAAATGGCACACACTAATAGTAGGAGACTTCTACACTCCTCTCTCACCAATGGACAGTTCATCAAGACAGAAACTTAAGAAATCCTGGATCTAACAGATGTAATGAATCAAATGGACTTAATAGACATCTATAGAACATTCCACCCAAACAGGAAAGGATATACCTTCTTCTCAGTATCTCATGGAACCTTCTAAAAAATTGATCACATACTAGGTAACAAAGCAAACATCCACAGATACAAAAAAGTTGGAGTAACCACCTGTGTCTTATCAGATCAACATGGAATAAACTTACAATTTAACAACAATTCCACTCCCAAAAAGCCTACAAACTCATGGAAACTAAACACTCAACTACTGAACCTCTCCTGGGTCAAGGAAGAAATAAGGAAAGAAATTAAATTCTTCTTTGAATTCAACAAAAATAAAGAAAGAACATACCCTAACCTATGGGACACTATGAAAGCAGTGCTAAGAGAAAAGTTCATTGCACTTAGTGCTCACATAAGGAAAACAGAGAAAGCACACATTAGTGACTTAATAGCATACCTGAAAGATCTAGAAAAAAGAAAGAAGCAGACTCACCCAGGAGGAGTAGAAGACTGGAAACAATCAAATGGAGGGCCGAAGTCAACAAAATAGAAACACAGAAAACAATGCAAAGAATCAATGAAACAAAAGGCTGGTTCCTTGAGAAAATCAATAAGATTGACAAACCCTTATCCAATCTAATCAAAGGCAGAGAGAGAACACGCACATTAACAAGATCAGAAATGAAAAGGGGGACATAACAACAGACATTGAGGAAATTCAGAGAATTTTTAGGTGTTACTACAAAAGCCTGTATGGCACAAAGTTGGAAAATGTAAAAAAAAATGGACAGGTTTTTAGATAAATACCATATATTGAAATAAAATCAAGACCAAGTGAACAATCTGAATAGACCTATAAGTCGCGAAGAAATAGAAACTGTCATCAAAAACCTCCCAACCAAGAAAAGCCCAGGACCAGATGGTTTTAATGCAGAATTCTACCAGAACTTCCAAGAAGAGCTAATATCTATATTCCTTAATGTGTTTCACACAATAGAAACAGAAGGGGCATTGCCAAGCTTATTTTATGAAGCTACAGTTATCCTGATACCAAAACCATACAAAGACGCAACCAAGAAAGAGAATTACAGAGAAATTTCACTTATGAACATCGATGCAAAAATTCTCAATAAAATACTGGCAAACCGACTCCAAGAACACATCAAAAAAAATCATCCATTCTGATCAATTAGGCTGTAGAGAGCTGCATGCAGCTGCGCCTTAAAGATGGTGCTGGCTTCAGCCTTCCACCTTCCTGACGGTGAGCGCTCTCCATGGTAAAAGAACTCCATATTTGGCTAGGCTAAAGAGCTGGCTTGCTTCCCCTTACCTGGACCTATCAGCAGTGCCTACGTGGCATCCTGAGGTTGCTCACCCGGAGGCTATTTAGGCTGAGGGCAGATTTTTCCTGTGGTCAGAAGATTGTTCAAGGTTCCTGAATAAACTGCTTAAAGAAGAGCCCGGTGTTGAGTCTTCCTTGCTGGTTGGGGCAGTCGCGACAAGTGGTGGTTCATACGGGGAACCTCTTTAAAGGAAGGCTCAGAACTTTCTGCAGTCAGGGCAGTGCACTGGTAAGTCTCCAGGTAAGGTGGGTATCCGTGACTAGATAGGGAATTTTGCTCTTCTCTGTAGATAGAGAGAGAGAAGGGAACAAGGTCGCTGACAAGCAAACCAAAAGTAAACGGAACCTACACAACAGAGCGTTACTTTAGTTTATCATGGGTGCTTCTTCGTCACACCCAATTTTTTTGGCTCTTAAAGAGCTGCTTCGTTCTAAGGCCTTAAAATTAAAGAAGAGCACACTGGAAAGGTTTTTAGAGGAATGTGATATTGTTGCCCCGTGGTTTGCAGTTTCCGGGAGCCTCACAATATTGTCATGGGAAAAACTGGGGAGAGTTTTGCTTTTGAGCAAGGAACACTCAAGGGCAGAGTGAGACCTGTTCGGAAGTTAATAAGAGGCTGTCTTGAGGATTAACGCTGCAGTGAGGCAGTGGAGAATGGACAGGCCATTCTAGAGATACTGCAGGAGGAGTGATCTGAACAAGTGAGCAGTGAGAAGGGACAGCATAAAAGGGGAAAACTATATCCTGACCTTTCTGATATAGAAAACCTAGAGTCTATAGACTCGGAGGAAGAAATTATGTCACTCATAGAACAGATGGAGAAGACGAGGGTAAGAAAGAAGGAAAGGAAAAAAGAAAAGGAGATCCAGAAAGGGGAGAATGCTGTGCATCCACAGCATGTCAAGCCATGCCTTCATCTCCCCCTCCTTATGTGGATGGTGGGGATGGCAGCTCAGGGCACACTTTTAGTCCAGGGGTATGGAGGGCAGTCAGGACGGAGTTACGCTTAGCTTAGCTGGTGTTCCAAGATCCACATGGAAATCCATGTGAGGAGCCTTTAGATTTCAAAGTTATAAAATCCTTGGCTGAGTCAGTACAGACTTACGAGATCACAGCCTATTGTGCTTTACAATAGCACAAGTGGAGGCTTTAAATAAGCACTGCATGACACTCAGTGACTGGAGTGGGCTTGCACGAGCATGTCTGAGCCCAGGACAATACCTAGACTGGAAGGCTTTTTTGATTGAGTTTGCCAATGAAGAGGCTGTGACTAATAAGGCCGCCGGGAATCCCACCTGGGACAAGGACATGCTGCTTGGTCAGGGTCGATTCGCTAATCAACAGATGGGGTACCCAGTTCAGATCTATGAACAGATCAATAAGATTGGCATTAAGGCATGGAAGGCCTTGCCAAATAAAGGTGAATTGAGTGGGAACCTTACTAAGATCATGCAGGGCCCCACGGAGCCTTTCTTGGACTTCGTTGCTTGCATGGTCGAGGCCGCAGGCAGAATTCTGGAGACCCTGACACAGCTATGCCTCTGATTAAGCAGCTTATTTATGAGCAATGTACTAAGGAATGTAGGGCCACCATAACCCCGTATAAGAACAGGGGGCTAGAAGTATGGATGAAGGTTTGCAGAGAACTAGGAGGGCCCCTGACCAATGCCGATCTGGCAGCAGCTGTAGTCCAGCTTACTCAAAATAAAAGAGGAAGTTCTGGTGCTTGCTTCAAATGTGGCAAGATGGGACATCTAAAGTGACAGTACCCTGAGAGAGGAAGTACAGCTGAGGCAGGAAAGGGACAGCGCCCTGTGCAACATGGGGTGTGTCCTAGTTGCAAGAAAGGAAAACACTGGGCAAATGACTGTCTGAAAGACATAAATGTTCAGCCGTTGGTTCAGGCCTCTGCAGGAGCTTGTCTAAAAAACAGGCAGGGGTGCCCTCGGGCTCAGGACCTGCAAATATATGGGGCAGTTGAGAGCCAGGAACAGTGACCAACCCTCCAACACCCCAATGACCGCAGAGAGCCACTGTGGTCTCAGCAGGACTCTGTGCAACCACCAGGCTTGTACTAACTCCCTGAATGGGAGTTCAGCTGGTGGATACAAATTTTAAGGGGCCTCTTAAGCCAGGTACTGTAGGGCTACTGCTAGGAAGATCTTCCACTACCCTGCCAGGTCTTAAAGTTCATCCGGGAGTGATCAACCCAGTCTATACTGGGATAGTAAAGATTATGGTTGAGTCTCCGAGAGGCATCTCAGCTATCTCCCTGGGTGATAGGATTGCACAATTGCTGATTTTGCTTAGCCTACATGGCCACTTTGCAGCATAGTCTAGAGAAAGGGGAGAAGAGGGTTTTGGCTCCACAGGGACAGACTTGACATTCCTTTCTTTGGATATGGACCAAAGACCTGCCCTGGAACTCACTGTTAATAACAAGCGAATCCTTGGACTGCTGGACATGGGAGCGGACAAAAGCATCATAGCGAAGAAGGGCTGGCCACCAGGGTGGCCTGTGCAAACTTCCACCCAAACGTTGCAGGGTCTCGTTTATGCCAAGACCCTGGACATGAGTGCGAGGCATTTACAATGGAAAGATGAGGAAGGTCATTCCGAGACCATACAGCCTTATGTACTGGAACTCCCAATTTCACCATGGGGCAGCGATCTTTTAAAGGATATGGGTTTTAAATTATCTAATGAATATTCTCAGACATCCATAAAATGATGAAAGATATGGGGTACAATTCCAATTATGTATTGGGACAGTTTTTACAAGGGAGAAAGGATCCTATTGAGGTGCAACAAAAAATACATAAGCAAGGCCTGGATTTTTTCTAGGGGCCACTGTGGAAGGTCTTTCCATACAAACGGAAAACAGAGGAGCCAGTATGGATTCCTCACTGGCCCCTTACCTCTGAAAAATTGGAAGCCGCTCATACTTTAGTAACTGAACAACTCACTTTGGGACATGTTAAGCCTTCAATCTCTCCATGGAATACGCCTATTTTTGCCATAAAGAAAAAATCTGGGAAATGGCAATTGTTACATGATTTATGGGCCATCAATGATCAGATGCAAATCATGGCCCCGGTACCGCGTGGCCTGCTGCTTCTCTCCTCCTTGCCAGCTTCCTGGCCTATAATTGTAATAGATATCAAAGACTGCTTTTTCTCTATTCCGCTTCATGCAAAAGATAGCCAAAGGTTTGCCTTCACGGTCCCTTCCTATAATTATGAGGAACCTGATCAGATGTATGAATGGGTAGTTTTGCCCTAAGACATGGACAATAGCTCCACTATGTGTCAGTTTTATTTAGGAGAAACCATCGCCACACTTAGACAGAAATACCCTGCTTTGAGATATCATTACATGGATGACATCTTAATAGCAGCAAGAGGAGAACAGATATTGGAGCAAGCCTATGTAGATTTAGTTAAGCTACTTGAAAGACAAGGGCTGGTTATAGCTCCCAAAAAGGTACAAAAGGACACAATTGTTCATTACTTAGGAGCAAAAATTGATGATAGCAGTATTACCCCACAAAAGATAAAATTAAGAAAGGACAGCTTGAAAACTTTAAATGATTTTCAAAAGTTATTAGGGGATATAAATTGGATTAGATGTTATTTGAAATTGGCAAATTATGAATTAAAACCCCTCTATAACATCCTAAATGGGGATTCTGCCCTAAATTTACCAAGACAATTGACCGATGAAGCAAGGGAAGCTTTATGCAAAGTGGAAGAAAGGTTACAGGAAGCCTCTTTACAATGATTTCAGAAAGATCAGGATATTATCCTTTGTATTCTGCCCACATATTCTCAACCCACCAGCCTGTTATGGCAGAATGGGCCTTTGACATGGATTTATCCCAAGATTTCTCCAGCAAAGTCCATCGAATATTACCCCACTATGGTGGCAAACATCGCCATGACTGGGATCCAACAATGTATACAGTATTTTGGGGCTACACCAGCAGTCATTGTAGTTCCCTATACCAGTCATCAAGTTCAGGTATTGAGTGCTGCAGTGGATGATTGGGCAAATTTGCAATGCAGTTTTCATGGGCATATAGACAATCATTATCCCAAGCATCTGCTTTTGAGTTTCTTCAAGGAACATCCAGTCACATTCCCCAAAGTGACATCATCGCAGCCCCTCTATAGGACCTCCAATGTGTTCACAGAAGGTTCTAAAACTGGATGTGGGGTTTAAGCAAGAGCCTATACAACATCAATTGCAACCTTATTACCCTCACCGAGTTAAAGATAGTGCTCGAAGTATTTAAAGCCTGTCCTTTCCCTTTTAATTTAATCTCAGATTCTGCTTATGTTGTCAATGCTCTTAAAATGTTGGAAGCAGATGGACCCTTCAAGAGTTCCAGCCCTGTTTTTTTTTTTTGTTTCTACAATTACAACGATTAATTTTACAAAGAAAGTCTCCCTTTTATCCCCTACACAGTAGAGCCTATACTGGCCAGCCAGGGCCCTTTAGTGAAGGAAATGATATTGAAGATCAGTGGACTTGCAAAGAATGGATATTCTTAAGCTCTGCTCTGGACAGAGCTGGGAACTTTCATCAAAACTTTCATGTCAATGCTAAGACCTTACAACACAAATTTCATCTTTCTTGAGCTGATGCTTGACAAGTAGTTTTAGATTGCCCTCACTGTGAAGTTCACCAGCATCCACCCAGTGTTGGCATAAACCCCAGAGGGTTATTTCCCCTCAGGGTATGGCAGATGGATGTGACACACATCTCTGAATTTGGGCAGACCAAATATGTCCACAGTTTCATGGATACTTGTTCAGGTATCATGCATGCCATGCCACTGGTGGGAGAAAAGGCACATAATGTCATTGTGCATTGCCTGGAGGCTTGGGCAGCTTGGGGTAAGCTTCAACAACTTAAAACTGACAATGGGCCTGCCCATACGGGACAGAAGTTTGCCTCTTTCTGCACTCAGATGGAAGTACAACTTGTCCAGGGACTGCCCTACAACCCCCAAGGGCAAGGCATTGTGGAATGTGCTCATCGCACATTAAAAGAATGCCTACAAAAACAAAATGGGGGAATAGTCCATGGCTGTACTCTGAAACAGAGACTTTCCTTGGCTGTATTTACCATCAATTTTTAAAATTTGGATGATCAGGGCCATTCTGGAGCTGATAGGCTTCAAGAGCCTCATGATCCCACTAGAAGAATGGTAAAATGGAAAGATGTCTTGACAGGACTCTGGCACGGGCCTGATCCCGTGCTGACATGAGCATGAGGCTCTGTTTGTGTTTTCCCTCAGGATCAACAGGATCCTCTGTGGGTGCCAGAATGCCTTACTAGAAGAGTCCAGTATGGGGAAGAGCATGATTGTCAAAACGATGAGTCTCCTGCTCCTTCTTGCGGTGGAGCAACCAGGGATGCTGGAACAAAGATGGGGGATCTTGTGCAGCAGGGCTCCAGCTCTGCTATGCTGATCTTAGGCGGGAGCTGCCTTAATTATCATAACAAAAGCGCACTTAAGGTTTAGACTGTAAACAGACTGTACTGTATTTCTCCTACATAGCACAACTTGAGATTTTAAGATGTACTTAACATTTTGAAAAATGCTCCTGGATAGTAAAAAATTACAGATTCAGACATAAAAGACCTATAAATAGGACACAATGTTGTATGGATGTACGTAGGCTTGGGAGACAAAAAAAAATATACAGAGAGTAATAAAATAAACAATGCCTTAA
>JAQHUG010000270.1:1159025-1169469 GCA_028555095.1 Dicrostonyx torquatus | reverse complement strand
AGGATTGTCCTCATGGATCTCTGATGCCATGAATCATCTTAAGGAATGGGCAGGAATAGAAGCCTTGACAGGCCTCCTGGGTTGGTCTCCCTGGTTTGCCTGTGGTGCATCTGCCGGATTACGGCTTCCCAGCGTTGCAAAGCAGCCATGATCATTCAAGCCTTTACAGCCATTGAAGCAGGACAGTCTCCCCAGGCATGGCTAACTACCATAAAATATTGATTCTTTAGGTACAGGATGCAAGGCTTGAGCACTGCACTCAAGACCCACCAAGTCTTGGGCGCCAAGAAGAGCATGCTTGATTGCATGTGGGTTGATACCTTATTTCCCAACTCTGTGCAAAGGTATCAGGTTGGGCTGATACTCATCGGGTGGATGACGCCTGAAAGAGAATCAGCACAAGTCCCTATGTTCAGCAGAGATCAGGCCTCTGCTCTTGCCTGTTGCTATTATATAAAAAAGGGGGAACTGTAGAGAGATGCATGCAGACACGCCTTAAAGATGGCTCCGGCATCTGCCTTCCACCTTCCCAATGGTGAGCGCTCTCCATGGTAAAACAACTCCATATTTGGCTAGGCTAAAGAGCTAGCTTGCTTCCGTGTACCTGGACCTATCCACAGTGCCTACATCGCGTGCTGAGGTTGGTCACCCAGAGGCTATTTAGGCTGAGGGCAGGTTTTTTCCGTGGTCAGAAGGTTGTTCAAGGTTCCTGAATAAACTGCTGAAAGAAAAGACTGGTGTTGCATCTTCCTTGCTGGTCGAGGCGGTCACTACAGTAGGCTTCATCCCAGAGATGCAGGGCTGGTTCAATATATGAAAATCTATCAATGTAATCCATCATATAAATAAACTGAAGGAAAAAACCATATGATCATTTCATTAGATACTGAAAAGGCATTTGACAAAGTTCAACACCCCTTTATGATAAAGGCCTTAGAGAGATTAGGGATACAAGAATCATATCTAAATATAATAAAAGCAATATACAGCAAGCCGACAGCCAACATCAAATTAAATGGAGAGAAACTCAATGTGATTCCACTAAAATCAGGAATGAGACAAGGCTGTCCACTCTCTCCATATCTCTTTAATATAGTGCTTGAAGTGCTAGCAATAGTTATAACATAGGGAGATCAAGGGGATTCGACTTGAAAAGGAAGAAGTCAAACTTTCATTATTTGCAGATGATATGATAGTGTCCAGGCAGAATGAAGGGTAGGGGAAGGGGAGAGGGCAAAGGAGAAGGAAGAATGGAAGGGCTGGGGAAAGCTGGGGAGAGAGGGAGGGTGAAGAGGGAGGAAGGATGGTTATAGGAGAAAGGAATAAGATATCTACCTTAGGGGACTCATTTTAGACTTGGCAAGAAATGTGACTCTAGAGGGGATCCCAGGTGTCCACAGGGATGTTCCCAGCTAGGTATTTTGGCAGCAGAGGAGAGGGTGCCTGAACTAGCCTTGTTGCATATTGATGAATATCTTGATCATCATCACAGAAATCTCATCCAATGGATGGAGATAGAGACAGAGACCCACATTCATATCAGAGCAATGGACTGAGATCCCAAGGTGCAATAGAAGAGCAGAAGGTAGGAGAAGATGAGCAAGGAAGTCAGGACTGCGAAGGGCTGGTCCACCCACTGAGACAGTGTGCCTGATCTTTTGGGAGCTCATCAAACCTAGCTGGATGAGGACTGAAGGAGCATATGACCAAATCGGACTCTCTGAATGTGGCTGCCAATGGGGGCAGACTGAGTAGCCATCGATAATGGCACTGGACCCTGTCTCCTCTGCATGTATAGGCTTTTTGGGAACCCAGTCTATTTGGATGCGCACCTTCTTGGGCCAGGATGGAGGGGGGAGGGCCTTGGACTTTCCACAGGGCAGGGTACCCTGCCCTCTCTTAAGGAAGCAGGGGGAGGGAGGAGGGATAATGGGGGAGTGGGGGGGCTGGGATAAGGGGAGAAAGTGTAAATTTTGAATGAAAAGAAAAAAAGAATCTGACTTGAGTTACTGCATTGTTTTTTCCTTGATGATGGGTGGTGACCTCGGTAGTGTAAGTCATATAAACACTTTCCTCCCTAAGTTGCTTTTGGTCTCAATGTTTATCACAGCAAAAGGAATAAAGCTGGAATGCTCAGTTTGTGTGAGTTTGTCTCAGCTCTCCACAGTGATCGTTATGTTTATGGTTTAATGTCAGTGGCATATTGATTGGATTACGTTAGCCTTATAATAAAGTTTGAAGTGTGAGAGATCCCCTGTTTCATTTTGCTTCCCAATGGTTTGTTGAGGAGATTTTCATTTTTTTGCAACTCAAACCAAGTATTATAATTGCTTTTCTATGTATCAGAAACTATCACTTGAATGTTACAAGGATCGTAGTGATCTACAGATTGCTATGAGATTAATTTAAAGAACAGTCCTTATGCAGACACATAGTCACAGCTTGTATTTGCAACTGCTTCAGTTCCTATCATCACTGTCTAACAGTGTCTAGTATTTAGAATTTTGCTTCCTTGGGTTAAATTTGTTCCCAGTAAATTATTTATAATGATATCATATATTGATTAGTGTATATTTGTTTTGAAAGTTCTTTGTCAGTGTACAGAAATACAGTTGTTTACTGTTTGATATTTTGTAGCCTCCAATATTACTAAACTTATTTTTTTATTTTTATTGAGCTCTAAATTTTTCTCTGCCTCTCCCCTCCCCCCTTCAGCCCTCCACCAAGGTCCCCATGTTCCTAATTTACTCAAGAGATCTTTTCTTTTCCTACTTCCCATGTAGGGTCCTCATTGTTGTCTAAGTTTTCTTGGGTTGTGAATTGTAGGCTGCTTTTCTTTGCTTTATGTTTAAAAACCACCAATGAGTGAGTACATGTGATAATTGTCTTTCTGTGTCTTTGTTACCCCATTTAAAATGTTTTCTACTTCCATCCATTTTCCTGCAAAATTCAAGATGTCGGGGTTTTTTTTTCTGTTATATAAGACTCCATTGTGTAAATGACACAGAAATTCGTGAAGACATGAACTTAGATTTTTTATCTTTGCATCCTTCGTTTTATTTACTTTTCTGCTTTTGCTTTTTGAGGGGCAATGGTGTAGTATCATTAGAGTGTTTCCTGTGGGGGAAACCATAGTCTCTATGGTAACATGAGTTTGATTTGTCTTCTATTTTCTTTCTTTTATTCTTTCTTTCTTCTTTCCTTTCTTCATTCTTTCTTTTCTTTCTTTTTCTTTTTCTTCTTCTCTGAGATAGGGTTTCTTTGTGTAGCCCTGGCTATACTGGAACTTGCTCTGTAGACCAGACTGGGCTCATCACTGAGATTTGCATGCCTTTGCCTTCTGAGTGCTGGAATTAAAGGTGTGTACCACCACTGCCCAGCTTCATTTTCTTTTCAATATAGAAGATCTTAAACATTTTCTCTCCTTATACCTCAGGCTACAATCTCCAACAGTGTGTTGAATGTTGAGAATTCTTACCTTGTTCTCAAATTATTGTTAGCAATTTCATTTTTTCCTTTTTTATATTAATTTTATTGAGCTATATATTTTTCTCTGTTCCCTTCCCTTCCTATCATCTCTCCTTCAACCATCTCCCATGGCCCTCATGTTCCAAATTTATTCAGGAGATTTTTTTTATTTTTAGATTAATTTATTTATTATGTATACAACATTCCTTCCATGTATGCTTGCATGCTAGAATAGGGCACTAGATCTCATTATAGGTGACTTTGAGTCACCATGTTGTTGCTGGGAATTGAACTCAGGACCTCTGGAAGAGCTGTCAGAGCTCTTAACCTCTAAGCCATCTCTCCAGCCCTGAGATCTTGTTTTTTTTTTTCTACTTGCCATGTAGATTAAATCCACGTATGTCTCTCTTAGGATCCTCATTGCTGTCTAGGTTCTCTGTGATTGTGAATTGTAGGCTCCTTTTCTTTGCTTTATTTCTAAAAGCCACTTATGAGTGAGTACATATGATATTGATCTTTCTGGATCTGAGTTACCTCACACAGTATGATATTTCTAGCTCCATCCATTTGCCTGCAAATTTTAAGATGTCACTATTTAGTTTCTGTTGTGTAGTATGCCACATTTTCCATACCCATTCTTGGGTCAAGGGACCTTTAGGTTGTTTCCAGGTGGTGGCTATGACAAACAATGCTTCTATGAAAATAGTTGAGCATATGTCCTTCTGGCACAATTGAGCATCCTTTGGATTTATACACAAAAGTGGTATTACTGGGTCTTGATGAAGGTTGCTTCCTAATTTTCTGAGAAATCATTACAGGAATATCCAAAGGAACTGTACCAGCTGGCACTCTCACCAGCAATACAGGAGTGTTCCCTTCACCCCACACCCTCTCCAGCATAAGTTGTCATCAGTGTTTTGGATTGTAGCCATTCTTATAGGTGTAAGACAGAATCTCACAGTTGCTTGGATTTGCATTTCTCTGATGACTAAGGATGTTGAGCATTTTCTTACATGTCTTCCAGTCATTTTAGTTTCCTTTGTTGATAGTTCTCTGTTTAGGCCTGTACTCCATTTTTTTATTGGATTATTTGGTCTCTTGATGACAAATTTCCTGAGTTCTTTGTGTATTTTGGATATCAGCCCACTATCTGATGTGGGGTTGGTGAAGATTTTTTCCAATACTGTAGACTGCCATTTTGTCCTGTTAACCGTATCCTTTTCTTTACAGAAGTTTTTCAGGAGGTCTCATTTATTAATAGTTTCTCTCAGTGTTACTGGGGTTATAATTAGGAAGTGGTTCCCTGTGCCAATGCATTCAAGTGTACTTCCCACTTTCTCTTCTTTATGTTGAAGTTTTACTTCATTTGGACTTGAGCTTTGTGTGTGGTGATAGATATGGTTCTATTTTCATTATTCCACATGTTGATATCCAGTTATTTGCTATGTCAGTACCATTTGTGAAATATCTTTTCTTTTTTCCTTTTGATATTATTTCCTGTGATCTAGTTCTTTTGGGTGAGTTTGCTTCTTTTCATTCTAAGGTTATCAAATGTTCTATTAATTCACTGATGTGGGATTTTTCCAGCTTCTTTATGTAGACATTTAGTGCTATAAACTTTCATTTTGCCCCATAACTTTGGGTATGTTGTGTGGTCATTTTCATTGAATTTCAGGAAGTCTTTAATTTCTCCCTTCATTTCTTCCTTGACCCATTGATGATTCAGGTGAGCATTGTTTAATTTTCATGTGTTTGTGGGCTTTCTGGAGTTAGTGTTGCTGTTGAATTCTAATTTTAAGCCATGGTGATCTGATAAGATACATTGGATTATTCCAGTTCTTTTGATTCTGTTGAGCTTTGTTTTATTACCAAGTATGTGGTTAATTTTGGGGAAGAAGGTATATTCTTTTATGTTTGGATGGAATGTTCTATATATGTCTGTTAAGTCCATTTGAGTCATAACATCTGTTAGTTCCCTTATTTCTCTATTCATTTTTGTCCAGTGGTGAGAATGGAGTGTTGAAGTCTCCCATTATTAGTGTGTGGGATTTAATGTATGATTTAAGCTTTAGAAGTGTTTCTTTTACATATGAGGTTGCCCTTGTATTTGGGGGATAGATATTCATTATTAAGATTTCCTCTTGATGGATCGTTCCTGACTAATATGAAATGTCCTTCTTTGTCACTTTTGATTGATTTTAATTTGAATTCTATTTTGTTAGACATTAGGATAACTACAGCAGCTTGTTTCTCAGGTCCATTTTGTAGTAAGAGGAGGGGGCAGCAGGCTGTGTCCCGCCCGGCTCTCAGCGCGGGCAAGCTAGCTTATACCCAAAATAACCAGATGAAAACTGTATTCATTTAAACTCTGCCTGGCCCATTATCACTAGCCTCTTCTTGGCTAACTATCACATCTTAAACTAACCCATTTCTAATAGTCTGTGCGTCACCACGTATTCTGGCTTACCAGCATGAGTCTAACTTACGTCCTTCTCAGGTAGAAGCATCATGACGTCTGGCATCTTCCCTTTTCTTCAGCCTTCTGTTCTGTCTATTCAGCCCACCTAAGGGCTGTCCTGTCCTACAGGCCAAGGCATTCTCTTTATTAACCAATGAAAGCAACACAAAATACAGAAGATCCCTCCTACACCACCATTTGATGGGAAAAAATTTTCCCAACCCTTTATTCTGTGGTGATGTCTATGTTTGATGTTGAGATGTTCTTTGTATGCAGCAGAAGAATGGATTCAGTTTTTGTATCCAATCTAACAGATTGTATCTTTTTATAGGTGAATTGAGTCCATTTATATTAAGAAATATTAATGACCAGTGATTGCTATCTCCTGTTAATTAAATTTTTGTTGTTGGTGGTGTTATTTTTTGTTTCTTTCCCTTCTTTGGTATTGCTGCCATGAGATCATCAATTTCTATGTATTTGTTGATGTATCCAGGTTCTTTGGGTTGGAGTTCTCCTTCTAGTAATTTGCGTAGAGATGGATTCGTGGCTAGGTATTTGTTAAATCTGGTTCTGTCATGGAATATCTTATTTTATCCTTCTATGTTGATTGACAGTTTTGTTGGGTATAGTAGTCTTTGCTGGCATTGTGATCTCTTAATGTCTGCATAACACTAGACCATGACCTTCTGTCATTGTTTCCAGTGAGAAGTCAGATGTAATTTTGATAGGTCGACCTTTATATGATACTTGTCCTTTTTCCTTACAGCTGTTAATATTCTCTATTCATTCTGTATGTTTAGTGTTTTGATTATTATGTGGTGAGGGAATTTTTTTTGATCCAGTCTATTTGTTGTTCCATAAGCCTCTTGTATCTTCATAGGCATATCTTTCTTTAGATTGGGAAATTTTTTTTCTATGATTTTGTTAAATATATTTTTTGTTCTCCTGAGTTGAACAACTTCTCCTTCTTCTGTACCTATTATTCTTAGGTTAGTCTTTTCATGGTGCCCCATATTTCTGAGATATTTTGTGTTAAACTTTTGCTAAATTTAATGTTTTCTTTGACAGATAGGTCAATTTCCTCTATTGTATCTTCAGCACTTGAGATTCTCTCTTTCATCTCATGTATTCTGCTGTTTATTTTTGCGGTTGTGATTCTTGACACAATTTTCTCATGATTTCTGTTTCTATAATTCCCTCAGCTTGTGTTTTTTTCTTGTCTTTATTTCAATTTTCAAGTCTTGAATAGTTTCTTTCATCTGTTTGATTGCTTTTTCTTGCTTTTCTTTAAGGGATTTGCTCATGTCTTCCATTTCTTTTGTTTGTCTTTTCCTCCATTTCTTTGAGGGAATTTTTCATTGCCTCTTTAAAGACCTTAAACATTCTCCTAAAGTTATTTTTTAGGCCATTTTCTTCTGCTTTATTTATATTTGGTTGTTCAAGTCTTGCTGTTGTAGGGTCACTAGTTTTACTGGTGTTGGATTGCTCTTTGTAGTATTGTGGATGTTCTTATCTTGTCTACCCAACTTTTCCTCTGATTGTTGTAGTTGGGTCTGTCTGTGACTCTGGTGATCAGTCTTTCAGGTGCCAGTGAATCCAAGGCTCTTATGGTTGTGTCTCATGGTGCAACTGTCACTTCGGGATCCTGGAGGTTGCTTGGTGCTCCTGGGGTTTTCTCTGCTCCTGTGGAGTTTGCTGTCCCAGGCCTGATCCAGCCTAGGTCACTGGCTCAATCCTGTTTCTGTAATGTCCCTGGTCTTGATCCGCTCTTGTGGAGGTTCCTGCAAAGGTCTCTGGCTTTGATCTACTTGGAGTTCCTAACTTGGATGCACCCAGACCTGCAGAGGTCCTGGCTCAGGGCTACACCCTTAGAGGTCCTAGATTCATGCCCAGACACACAGAGGTCTGTGCTTCCTGCCTACTCCCTCAGAGGTCCCAGACTCACACCCAGACTTGCAGAGATCCTGGCTCAGAACTACTCCCTAAGAGGTCCCAGACCTTGCTCAGACCTGCAGAGGTCCTGGCTCAGGGCCTCTCCTGCAGAGGTCCTAGTCTCATTCCCAGACCTACAGAGGTCCCTGCTTCCTTCCTACTTCCTTGGAGGTTGCTCCTTTGTACCTGCTTCTGTGGTGTTGGCTGTCTCAGGCCTGCTCTGGCCCAGACCAGTGGATTCATTTCCACTCCTGTGAAGTTCACTGTCTCAGGCCTTCTCTGGCCTAGGTCACTGGCTCAGTCCTGCTTCTGCAAGTGTTCCTGGTCTCCTGCTAGCATTTTATCTTTTTTTTCTTGATTGTTATTGAGCTCTATAGTTTTTCCTGCTCCCCTTCCTGCCTCTCCCCTCCCTCCTTTAACCCTCCTCAAAGGTCCCTATGCTCCCAATTTACTAAGGAGACCTTATATTTTCTACTTCCCATGTAGATTAGATCTATGTAAGTCCCTCTTAGTGACCTCATTACTCTCTAAGTTCTTTGTGGCTGTGGTGTAGGAGGGTTCTTCTGTATTTCTGTGCTTTCATTGGTTAAATAAAAAGACGGCCTGGCCTGTAGGATAGTTCAGCCTTTAGGTGGGCAGAGTAGACAGAACAGAAGGCTGGGGAGAAGGGAAGATGCCAGAAACCATGATTATCCGGCCCAAGATGGATATAGGTTAGAATCTTCCAGTAAGCCACCACCTCATGTTGACACACAGACTATTAGAAATGGGTTAGTTTAAGATGTGAGAGTTAGCCAAGAAAAGGCTAGAGATAATGGGCCAGGCAGTATTTAAATGAATATCATTTTCATGTGGTTATTTTGGGTATAAGCTAGCCACAGTGAGACATAGCCCTCTGCCCCTCATTACAACAGTTTGGCACCGAGTGTGGCATTCCAATGTGTGGGATTAATCCACTTTAAAACCTGAGAGGGCTTTAAAAAAAGAGAATTTAACACAGTTTTTTCCTGTTTGTGGATGGCGTGCCACAGAGAGATTTTCTGACACAGCAAAAGCTGAGGTGGTTTTAGAACGGGGCTTCCTGGGTCCTGCCGCCAGCACAAGCTCTGGCTATGGAGCCTATACTTACTGCCTGGCCAATCAGCGTTTACTTAAAACATGATTGACAGAATACAGACAATTTTCCCGCACCAGGGAGTAAAGCAGCTGAGACTGTGACCTTGGATCAGCTCTTCCTGCCTGTGTAGGTAACGGGCTCAGGTCTACTAAACCTGGCTGTTTAGAAATACCAGTTTACAGTCTGTGCCACCAGCACGACCTCTGGCTCCTGCGGGAGACAGAGCTTTAGAATGGAATTTGTGAGTAAAATGTTACAGCTTGCTTGCTTGATGACAATGTGGACTCCCTGTGTGCGCTGTGTGCTTGGAATTTTGCAGCTCAGAGGCGGAACTGACTCCAAGGCAGAGCAGCTCCACCATGCTGAACTGTGCTTGCTAATCTCAGGCAGGACCATAATTATCATAACAACAGTGCACTTAAGGTTTAGATTGGGCAGGAAACAGGTAGTACGTTAATTACCCCTACATGGCACAAGCTAAAGTTTTTAAGAACTACTTAACATTTTGAGAAATACTCCTGTGTAGTGAAGAATTACAAGTTCACAATAGGACAAATTCGGACATAAAAGACCTCTAAATGGGCCATACTGTTAAATAAATGTACATAGGCTTGGGAGAGAGAGAGAAAAAATAATATAGAGAGTAATAAAATAAAGTTAATGCCTTAAAAAGGGGTACAGTCTTTAAAGAGACAGAGTACAGATATTTATATATTCAAAGAAATAAAAAAAATAAGCGACGTAAACATGGAAAATTCACAGAATGTCTGGATTGTGTACTTTATTGCGTTTTCTTTAAATTTTTTCACTGTAAAGGAGCTAAGTACAAAGAGACATCTCATTATATGGACTGCCAAGCTAAACCAGCATGGATATTATAAAGGTGTTATTGCTTCACAATTTGGGTCTAAGGATGAAATGCTTTTGGGAAGAGGTTCTTCTTTTGTTTTAATAGAGGATGAGAATCTATGGACTTAACCTATACCAATCTGGTATGATAGACCACGACCTCCTGAAAGGTTGCTGTGAACACCTTCAGAAAATTACTTCACTCAACTGCTGACTGAGATGTACCTGACATACAGGTTATACCATGGAAGACGTAATTAACAGTGCCCCCATATAGCAGGAAGAAGTTTGGAGAGAAATAACTATGTCCATATTCCCAAATATTGTTTATAAATGCTTTCTTTTTACATTTAAAGGGGATGATGATATGGATATGAATAATTTGCATTGATATAAATTTTGCTTTGTGATATAAGTTTAAGGTCAATTTTGTTATAGATATATGTATATTTCTGATCTTGATTAAGGTATTGTGATTATGTAGCTCATTTAAAAATGTAATGCATACTTAAGAAGTATATGTTGTTAATGGATAATCATCTATAATAGTCAAGTTTGTAGTCATGTTAGTTAGATTTTCTAGATATATAGAGATATATTTCAATTAGATAGGCATTCTT
>JAQHUG010000270.1:1090259-1113579 GCA_028555095.1 Dicrostonyx torquatus | reverse complement strand
CATCAAATCCAGCTGGACCAGGACTGAATGAGCATATGCCCAAACCGGACTCTCTGAATATGACTGCCAATGGGGACTGACTGAGAAGCCAATGATAATGGCACAAGGACCTATCTATCTCTTCTGCATGTATTGGCTTTTCGGGAACCTATTCTATATGGATGCACACCTTCTTAGACCAAGATGGAGGGGGAAGGGCCTTGGGCTTTCCACAGGGCAGGGTATCCTGCCCCATCTTAAGGAAGCAGGGGGAGTGCCATGGGGTGGGGGAGCGGGAGGACCTGGGACAAGGTGAGTCAATGTAAATTTTTCTTTTAACAATAAAACGAAAAAAGAAAAGTAAAAGAAGAAGAAAAAAAAAGCATGGCAGCACTCAAGAGACTGAGACAGGAGTATTGCTTCAAATTTGAGGTTACACAGCAGAACAAAACAAAACTCCATGGGTCTCTTTCTCATCGAAAGCTGATCTTTAGATTATCTCAGGGCTATTGTTGTTGTTGCTTTCTTTTTTTCTCCTAAAATACAATTCAGGAGGGAACTATTTTGTGTTTGACTATAGCTATTACTATTGTAGATGTTCCTATTGCCGAAGGGTTGACTTTCATTGAAAATATTAATACTACATTTTAATAACTTGAGATTCCCACAATAAATTTATTCGGTGCACCTTTAAGTTTAGCCTCATCATTAAGAAAATTAGAACAAAACAGTAAATTTGAAGAAAATACATTGTCTTTCCACACAGTTTTAGAGTAATAAATGCGCTATTTTATCATCAAATATGTCTTCAATACTGAGTTTATATTAGGTTATTCTTTGGAATTTCCTTCTTAATAGCTTGCCATGAAGCTTGATGCCACGGGTCATCAACTGAGCCCTGGGTACAGCACCTGCCACCCTTTATCTTCTGAGACTTGCATGGGCCCAACTCTTTTAGCATAGACAAACTTCAGTTGTGACATTCACAGCAGCAGCTAGGTTGTGTTAGGACTTGGGATAGATACCTAGTTCTTTGTGTAAGAAACAAAAGTCCCTTCAGAACACTGGCAATCCCTGTTTTCCTCACATTTTTGTAGGCAAATTGTAGTGCTTACTTTAGTACACTGACTCTTGAGAGGAATGCCATGCCCACTTTCTAATAAAACACACACACACACACACACACACACACACACACACACACACACACGTCCTATGATGTGAAGACCTTGGAGTTTCAAAGCTCTGTAGGTGAAGTCAGCCTTTCTTTTAAAACTGGTTTTTCAAAATGGTAAATTGCTTTAAAGTTGTGCTGTTTCCCTTTTCTAACAAAATTCTTAAATAAAGCTTGTTAAATGCTTGAAATACAACATATAGAAACTTCACAAAACGCAGTGGTATCGAGAGTCCTCCGCTCCCTCCCCATATCATAGAGTTAATAACGATTGTTTCTGTGATATTGCTGAGGAGTTTGCCCACAGGAAAAGGTTCCTTGAAGGTGCATGAACTTGGGCAGCCAGCTGCACACCCCACCCTTGAGCAGCTGACAATCGCAGAGACCAGAAAAGAGAAAACCCGGATGCATCAGAACCAGGAGCCGCGGACATTGTGTTAGTCCCGGCCCCTTTCCATGATAGAGACCTCCTAACCTCATGTGGGTAAGAGCCGGCTTCTGGTCTGCACTGGCTGCTGCTACTCTCCATCCGCAGCAGGCAAGCCATTAGGCATCTAATCAGCGCAGCATTTTAAGCTTACTCTCCAGGCAACATCTCTGCAAAAGCCTTGCAAGCTGCTGAGAGACGTCTGCTCCGGACCCTGAAGAGTCTGGAGTCTTTCCGAGCGAATTGTCTCTCACCCTGCGGAGCACTCCAGCTCAATTACTGGAGAAGGAGATTGGTCCTTGCCACCGCCCTCCCCTCCTGTCTTCAGTAGGAGCAGGGAAGAGGAGATCTGCTTCAGTGCGCACGGGAGTGACCAAGTGCAACTGGCTGCCAGAGCAGCAACCTGGACTCGGGTCATTTCCTCCACCCGCGGATGCACCCGGGCTGTGCGCCCTGAGAACAGCGCTGGACCATCCCGGCAGGGCTCGCGGGTGACATCACTCCTTAAGATACTCGCTCTGTAGTCCTTGCCTTCACAAAGCCTCTCGGTGTGTTTGTGGGTCTCAGGAGAAGGCTTCCTAGGAAGAGAGGGAGGCAAGTAGCGACCAACCAGATCAGAAGAGGCAAAAGAGTAGCGGGGAGTGAAGGAGTAACCCCAGACGGCAGCAACATGAAATTCAACGCTGCACACTACCTGCTGCCCCTGCTGCCTGCACTCGTCTTCAGCACCAGGTGAGTCCAGAAACGTGAGGCCCCAAGCCAGGAGGCTGCGCTGGTCAGGGGACAGGCACGTCCCACTTAAGCAAGATGTTGGCTGAGTGATTAAGAATCTTTGGAGAGAGCAGAGCTCTTCTATAGTTCCCCCAGCCCCTTGGAGAAAGTCATAGGATTGCCTCCCTTCGGGTATCAAGAGCTTCGCTCCAGAGCAAATGAAGACTCCCCATCCCCATCCCCAGAGCTCTAAAGTCTGTAATAGCGAACATGCTGAAGTAAGACACCATAAAGAGGAAGTAGGGAGAGAAGGGAATGTCCCTAGGGAGTGCTTTATGTTTATGTTAGACCTCTGCTAATAATTAGGGAACTCCAGTACCAGCGGAATGAATTCTAAGGTCCAGGAAGCCAGAGAAAGCAGAAGTTGCTAAGACTTGTGCAGTAGTCCCAAACTCCGTTGATGGCCTGGCTGAAGTCTTGAGTGGGCTTGGTGGCAGGTGACTTCCTTTGGCTGTGTTTAAAGTTAGAAGACAGTACTGAAGCGGAGGAGAACCTAGCTGGGAACAATGGGGCACTGTGCTTCATCACTGGCCGCAGATGAGAATTTCAGCCCCAGTACAGAGGACCTATTTTTAGTGGAGATTTCAAATGCACTGACAGAAGTGCTTTGTGACTGCTGCTGGGGATGTAGTCTCAAAGTTGGTGATGGTGTTTGCTTTTTCCTCTCATTAGCACAGCACAAGGGTGGCCTGTTTCAGTGCCCAGGACTGAATTTATTCTGCCTTGAGCACCCTACTGGCAGCAACCCTTTCCTTTGGCCTCCATGAAATAAAATAACACACAGGGTGTGGGTTCTTTCAAATTCGCATGAATGGAGACACTATCTGATTGTGTAACTGACCAAAAATAAAGGAGAGACACACAACTGTACAAGATTCAGATGGAAGCGGTGAAGCAGGTTCACATTCTCTTTAAAATAAGATGAAGAATCCATGCTTCTGTTTCTTGTACATGTGTCCTTCAGACCATCATAACCTACCTTTCCTTTCCATGCAGAAACTGCTCCATTTAGCTTCAAAACTTGGTAAATTTTGCCTTTCTTGAGCAGAACCAAGTGGCTTTACAAGACTGAAATCAAACTTCAGTTTTATTTCTTCTAAAGATTTGCTTGTTATTGCAATTCATAGTATTCTTATGGTTTTCACAGAAATCCACTTTGCTTCCCCTTACTTCCTTAAACAATGAGCTCTTTTGAACACGACAGTAAGTGCCAACAAACTAATAAAGTTAGTCTTTGGGTCCTTGTCATTTGCTTCCATGTTCTGCTTTAATAATTGCTTGTGTGTTCTTTTGAAGAAGGGACAGTTCTAAAATTTATATTTAAGTAGATACCAGTCAACATATTCATTAAACAGTTAATGGTGGAAGGAAAACTCAATCTATAGTGGCATGCAGGACAGTAAGCATCTCTTGAGACCCCTTAGTCCATTTGCTTTTTAAACTAATTGCCATTGAAGTACACAAACTCTTGGGTCTCCACCCCAAGCTTGTTCTAGTTCCATAAAGCAAGAGCCATCACTTCCCTATCTATGAAAGTGTTAATTTCTATAAATATCATTAAGACTGAAGGTCAACACATTTATTATAAAATATTAAGTTATTCTGACTTGGAATTAGATGGGAACATTCTACAGTATTGGTATTTGAATTTTGCATATAATACAAAGTGGACTTGAAAAGTGAACTTCCATAATTAGCAACCATTTGCATAATTGCTCTGAGCAATTTTATTGGACTAGTTCCCTGGGTAACCTTCTAATGGTTCACATATTTGAAAATGAATGTGACACTATCAGTGTGTCACATGCCAGAAGAGAGTGGACTTTAAAGGACTCTCACAGAATTCCATTCTCCTTCCCGTATTCAGCAGCTCTTATTGTCACAGGGCAAGCATTAAGGTTAAAACCCAGACTGCAAACCTCTGTGGAGACAGTCACAGTTCAGGATGGGCCTGGCGTACTGTTGAGCAACTCGACGTGGCTCAACCACGGTCACCAGTGACAGGGTTTTCTGTTAACTTTCTTATTGTTTCTTATATGAAGTAATTGCATCTCACATGCTTACATTATGTTGGCTAAATCCACAGAGGGTGACAATCACCACTTGTTGATTCTAAAGTTTCTTCTCAGTTTGGGGACTGTGGAGCTGAAACTCTAATGTGGAAGAACATTTGTCCTGTCATGTGTCTCTCCCAGTAGAGTTCCTCAGAACTGCCTGCTTTGTCTGCTGTAGGCCTGGTGTTCACCTCTGTCTGGAAGGGAAAGAATGACTCCTTTGAAACAGATGCCATAGCTGGAAGAAGAAAGGTGCTTTACAGTAGTGTTCTAGCTATCGGAGTGGCAATTCTCAGATGATTCTGCCTTTTAAATAAGAAGGATTGGTAGCTGTCCTGTTTTCTCTCCCCTTTACCAATACAATTAGAGACCCCATAGACATCAAACAGACATCCCATAACTCCATCCGCATGAACAATATCAACACTCCTAGCTTAGACTCATGTCATTTGTTCTGAAAGAAACATGAATGTTCACCTTCATTCTGACAAGCTTTTTCTTCTATTTCACAATGAGGCACATGGAGCTTTAAAAAAAAAGACCTTAACTTCCTGGCATATTGTCTCTGTTGTTTAGAAAGCACACAGAAATTCAATTGTACAATCAAGCTAATGGTTTGAAAATGTAGCTAATACAGAGATCCATTTAATGTGTGCACGAATGCATGTGGCCAAAGAACACAAATGCATGGGAAGGTTGAAGAGCTTTGGAAGAATATGGCTGTACTTTTCAAAGAGTTTCTTTCTGCAGGAGGATTGGACTGCTATTCCAAGGCATTACCTACACTTCAGAAACAGGAAATGTGGGGACTGAAAGGATGGTGGCAGGTCAGTTCTTTGAAAGTTCTTCCTGAAAAGGATCCCTGTGTACTGGAGGAGGCTTGGGCATTTGCTGCTGAACCTCAGTTCTTTGGTGCTGTGTTCATGCTCCTGATGCATTTGGAATGTGAACTTTCAAGTGGCTTGAGGAGGCAGGCATAGCAGCGGAGGAGTGGAGGTCTATCAACTTCTGATGGTTCTCCATCAGGTACAACTTTGAGCAAATGGTCACTTATTGTCATCCCAGTAGGAGTCACCTGTGAGGTCTTCTCTGGGCCCTGATCAGCAGGTGTACCCCATGCTTCTGTGGGAATCTATTTCCAGCAATGTACGCTGTGAATGCCCCACATCTTCTGTGCATCATTCCAACCTCAGGATGAAGCTGTTGTATATGCCATAGAAAGAGGGGACACTAGTAGACTCATTTGTACACAGACACTTTTAAAGAAATGTGTTTGGTGTAGGAAGGAGTCTCACTTTAACTACAGTGAAATGGTGTGAGGAATTGTGAGTTTCCCCACCCAAGTCCTGCACACAGGGAGTCTGATGCACACACTTTTAAAGAATTGTATCCTTTTGCATAAATAGATTACAAAAATGTCTTTAACAGGCATGTGTGAAAGAGACTGTATTTGCTCCTGAGGCTGCAGTTCCAGCCCTAAGAAACTCTTTCCAGTAGCATTCTTTAAAGAGCCAGTATTCAGAAAATCTTTGTAGATCACATTTTCTCTGTGACCAATGGCAATGAGAGTTCAAACCTTTCCGTGTTGACTGTGCAATTGTACCAAAACAAAATCCGTGCAATTGAAAAGATGAACTTGACCTTCCTACTTGGAAGCAAAAGGTACCTGGGATTGCTGAGCTGCCAAGTGACATTTCCTCCTGTGTGATTGGTGAAATCATGTGTATAACTGTTTTTGAGTAACTGTTAGAAGAGTTGCTAAAAGTCACTTTAATAGATGGGCTCAATTATTAAACTATCCCATAGGACAGGTTGTATTTAAAAGTATGATTTCTTCCATTCGAAGTTCATATAAACAGAAAACATAAGAACATTCATTCTTTTTGTGTTTTCTCTGAAGTTTTATTTTCACAAAATGAGTTTTCTGTCTGTCAGTCACTCAGCACCTGAATCATTTCACCAATGAGGTAGATTGGTCATAACTATATATCTTCTATCAAGACATGCATGCAATTATTATACATTACACAAACTTGAATAAGTAATAGCCATCAGTTTATAGAAAGTTCCAAGTGTGAATTTGGAGACAATAAACTATACCAATGCAGAAGTTTCAGTTGTAATATTTTCTTTCCGATGAGAGCAAGATGAAAGGTGTTTTATCTTCAGTCTCAACATCATGGAACATGTGATAACAGAAAGACTTTAGACTTTTTTCTTCATGTGCAAACTTTTTATGTAGCAGATAGCAATAATCATAGATCCCATGGAAAAAAGTTGTAAAAACTGAACTAATTCACAAGAAGAGTTTAGGGTATTCATGAAAGAAAATAAGTAGCTCATGAAACTATTATCACCTGTGGCAACGTTTTCATAAAACTCTTATGTAGTGACATAGGAAAATAAGGTAAATCTGAAATGCATCAGTTGGACAGCATCCAGTGTATGACACTTTTGTAAGCTAAAACAAAGGATGGTAGGTAGAGAGAAAGGAATTGGGGCAGTAATTGTGACTTGGTATCTGGGTTTTTGTTCTCAAGAGCACTCTGCCGTCACAGTGTCTAGGAGGTTCTGTGTTCTGTACTGAACATTATGAAAATTAGAGGTATTTACTTTAAACACTCGGAATGTGATTTAGCTCAAAAGCATATATTGAGCTACTTGGGTTTCTGTTTACCATGTAATTCATGTACACTGTGTAAATCATAATATCAAATCAAAGCCATGAGCACAGGTATCAGTGAATAATTAAGATAGGCTGTTTTCTGTTCATGGGTAGATAGGTTTAAAAATTTATTTATTTTCTGCTTGTTTATTGCTTTCATCATCCATTATTAATCTTTAAAATTTATAAACATTCAGAAAAATTATAGAAACATCATGTCAAGAAATAATCTATACTGTAGAAAACATTTTGAAAATCACTAAGGAAAAAGAAGTCCAGTTACTCCAGGTTCTAACAACTACTGTCTACAGGTTCCTACAGTGGCCAGCCCTCTGAACAGATTTAGAGCAACAGTGTCCTTCTTAGTTTGCATATATGATTACTGAACTGTGCACAACCATGCTTAAAAATGGACATGAAAACTATATCTTTTTCAACCTATGAATGTCTTAAAGTGAGTGCTTGTTGCTAATGGCATGTGCCAAGCGAGGGGACCATTGAAGCAATGTGTGAACAAGAGAAATTAAAAAGTAGAGTTCACATTAAGCCTATGACAGAGGAAAGGAGACAGTCACAAAAGCTCACATGAACTTAGTTTCATGAGAATAGGGGACAGACACAGAGTTATCAACAGTAAATGACTCCACTCAGACACAAACTGAAGATCATCTGAGTAATCAGTGTCTTCTGTGAATGTGCTCACAAACACTAGCTGATGTCATTCAAGTAGGGATGGGGCTGCACTGCAGTTATGTCTGACTTGTCTCCTGTTACTTTGGGGTGTTTGGGTCCATTTTAAGGAGTCTACTGTTGGGAGTAAAGGCTCTGTTCTACTTCAAAGCTCTACATTTTAAAGACAGAAAACTGCAGCTTAGAGTGAGATTTCTCTAAGGCCACAGAGGGAAAATAATGCAGTCCCCAGAACTAAGGGCTTTCCTCTATCATGTCACTCTGCTCAACAACAAATCTCTTTTGTTATCAGGGAACAGGAGAACAATTGGTTCCTGCAATGTGTTAGGAGGATTCTATTTTCAGTAAATATCAAGCCGTTTTGTGAGGAGGCTGCTTGTTTGTTCCTGGCTGCTCAGCCCCAAAATAGTCACACAGAAACTATATTATTTAAATCACTGCTTGGCCCATTAGCTGTAGCTTCTTATTGACTAACTCTTATATGTTAATTTAATCCATTTCTATTAATCTGTGTATTGCCATGTGGCTGTGGCTAAAGTTCCGGCATCTGTCTCAAGCGGGGCTATATTGCTTCTCTCTGACTCCGCCCTGCTTTCTCCCAGCATTCAGTTTAGTTTTCCCCGCCTAACGAAGCTCTGCCCTATTAACAGGCCAAAGCAGTTTTCTTTATTAATTAACAAATTGTATTCACAGCATACAGAGGGGAATCCCATATCAAAGCAGTATTAAAGGTCTGCCTCTGACCACACATCACCCTGATACATAGCTATCTATCAACAAAGGAAATTACATCAAGGAGAAGAGCCTTCTCATTCTGTGTTCTGTTAATTTTAGAAATGAGAGCTGTCTCCAAACTGTTCCAGGTCATCATTAGATCCTGAAGAAGAGTTATTAATACTTTTTCACTACTGGACAAATTGACTCTGAAAAGATACGACCACAGTGGTACCTGTTGACCCTTTATACTATAATGTAAAGCAATATTTTTATGTCACTGAGATCTGTTTGTTGAAGCTACTTTGTACACGTTGGGCACCAGATGTTACTAGAAAGGAGGATGAGGATGCAAGTCAAAGAATCCCTAGCTTATTTCATTTATATTTCTTTATTATAAAGGGTAAACTCATGGAATAGGAATAAGAAGTCCAACCTCAGGTGTGTAACACAGGAATGAGAGAGAGAGAGAGAGAGAGAGAGAGAGAGAGCGAGCGCCCTGGGTGGGCCAGTGGTTTTCTCTGGGTACCCAAAAGGTCATGCCATAACCTGGTCCAACCTCTTACAGGTCATTGGCTGATAGAGGTTCCCTATCACCATACACAAATGTGTAACTTAGATATTTGCACAAGTATTCCTCAGGGGTTAAATCTATGGTAGTAACATCAAGATTAAGAAAAAGATGTTTGAATAGATTTCAGAGCATAGCATGTAGTTACACCTTGTCACTCATTGAACGCTGAGATAGAGGTAGCTTAGTTTATAAATCTGGTGTGTTGGTTAGGACACTGCAGACAAGGAACATGCCATTTAGCAAGTTTATTAAAACTGAAGATAAAAAATACATTTATTAATTTCAAAATTCTAGACAAATGTAGTCTAATTTATCCTAGTATTCTGCTCCAGAGGAGCAGACAGTGGAGGGCTTTCATAGAAATATGAAGTAACCCCATCTGATAGCTCCTAAAAATAAAGCATTGGACTCTGGATTCTTATTATCGTTGATAACTAAATAATTGAAGATTACAGACACTTGGTCTTCCACCTTCCCCTTCTTTTCAGTTGTACATCTGTTTCTTAGAAAGTCAGGTAAGGACTTGATTCACTGCCACACCGGGGATTTGTAGTGCAACAAAGTAAGATGTCAGTAAAGATTAATGCAAATTTTCTTCATGTCTCCTGTGGGGACTATGCCTTCCTACACCTAAGATGAGGGTGGTAATTCCTAAAGTCCATAATCTTAAGGCATCATCCTCAAGTCAACAAACATTTGCTTATCAGAAGTTTATTCATTAAATGGATGGTTGAAGAGAATGGTAAAAGGAACCATGATGCTTGCCATAATACATGGAATTAAATTCCCAAATTACAAAATCAGAGGCTTATAATCACAGGAATTTAGAATAGCAGTTAACGTCTCTTTGTCACCTTTCTCTGGTCCATGGAAAGGTGATAACAATGCCTCTCTCATAAGATTGTCAAGAGGATCAATTATGATAATGTATTAAAAAAATGGCCAGCTCAGAGAAACACAGTCCAACACATCACTATCATTATTGTATTTTAGAAAGTGGTCTTTAATAACACCCTTCTTACACTAGTGTAAACAAGCAAGGTAGAACTGATTAGAAAGATATTTTGAAGTTCAAGCCTACCTCAATCTATGAAGATGTTTTGTTCTTATCAATTAAGAAAACTATTGATAATATGGTGCAGAGTCCAGCTCTTTAACATCAAAACAATTCCCACTTGGGAAGACTAACTTAAATGTCTCAGATATTCTCAAGGTAAAAAAAAAATCAGGATCACATTATCCACTTCAGGTCTAGAGCCTCCAAATTGTGTTTGCAATATGGTTAAAATTGAAAAAAAATAATTTTATTAAAAGTATTATCTAACAATGTCTAATCAATGACTATATGGAGAGTTCATTGGACAGAGTTAATTGTTCAAGCTCTCCTGATAATGGCAGACCTACAGGGGTGCATCATCTGTGAGGAAAAGCATATTGTCAAGTCTAGGCACAGTGAGGACACTGACCTGCTCCTTCCTACTCAGTAGTTCCGCAGGGGCAAGGCCCAGGCTGAGTGTTGTCAAATGGTCCAGGAAGGGCTGGAGTGTCAGAGAGGGTGGAGCCCAGCACAGGAGAGCTTTTAGAATGCTGTGTGCATGGGAAAGAGAGGTTTGAATTAAAAGTAAAGTTCACAGTCTTTCTGCTTTAAAAATAAAGAAGTTTCTCTTTCTCATCCTCAAGATCATTCCTTGATGACCTTTGCAGTGGCTGAGCCTTTGGCAGGGAGTAAAAATTGGGGAAAAATCTCTGCATTACAAAAGAAATAGGAAGAAGTGTGAAAATTGATGTGACATCTTGACAAAAGGCAGTTATGGTTGAGAGACCCGGTTATTATGGAGGTTGTCGATTTTTTCTTTTCTTCCACAGAGAGAAATGGATAAATAAATTCAGAAGGAAAGTGGGAAATTGCTCTTTTCCTAACACTATAGTTTGGAATATTATAGAAATGTACTAAATCCTTGCTTTTTAATGTCCTGCACACATCTTTATTTCAGCTGTCCACTTTAAAACATTGTGGGTCATAGGCCCAACCAGCATGGCTGAGGATGAAACAAGCCTCTGGAGATGTTATACGTACTTATTTGATATGAGTTAACCTTGTATTTTAGCAATATTCAAGCAATGAATGTTATACAATTAGGGTGATCTAGACTTTGAATGAATTGCAAAGATTAGCCCATTTTCTTCTAAAATGAATGTACACAAATCTGTCTGTTCCAAGAATGACTCCATCAATAAAATCCCAATACTACATAGAATCAAATCTCCATATAAAAACACATACAGTACAAAAATAAAGAATAAAAGTATATTAGTAACCTACTAGTGAGAGTTAGAAAGATTTCTCTGTGCTTAAAAACACTGGTTGCTCTTCCAGAGGTTCTATTTCTAACAGCCACATAGCAGTTCATAACCCTTTATAACTCCAGTTTCAGGGTATCCTGGTCTTAAAAGTATCAGGCATGCACATGATAAACATATATACTGGTAAATTATCAATCCATAATAAAAAGAAGTATCCTAACTAATAAGAATGTTGAAACAACTTAGTCTAATAAGATAGAAATATGCGTGACATTAAAATAACCTTAAAGTAAATCAAAGAAATACATAAGTTTGAAGACAAGACGAATTGAAGCTTCCATTCGAAATCCAAAATTTTCAGGCAATTTCATTTCTCCTTTTTCCAGAATGTATGTGTCCTCTGATGAGTTATTCTCACAATATGCTCTTCATTGTGTGAGAATGTACATCTCTTGGGGTAAATCTGAAAGAGACAGCTCCAGGCTCCTGTGTTAGGCATAGCAGATCAGTGGTCTGAGGGAGAGGGCAGTAAGTGGATTTCTACCTTAATGGGAATGCCTCCAGTAAACATGAAAGTCTAGACATCACATCTTCACAGAGTTTGGAACTCTTCAAATTCATTGGCATTAACTAAAAGTGAACATTGCCTCTCAAATCAGGGGGTTTGGCTAGTGTGTGAGAAAAAATACCCTGTTTACTGTGGATAATTGCACTTAGTAAGTGAATAGGTTATATCACACCAAAAGGCATTTATCAGTCAAGTTGCATGAAGATATTCTCTGCCTTGTGTGCTGTTCTCCAAAGAGGAAAAAAACTGGATAAACATTAATAAACTACTTAGTTGACATCTCAGGGACACTAGAAAATGAGTGCAACAGATTAGGTGAAATTGCTCGGGTGCAGCAAAAAGTGTGGGCTTCAGCTTCAGCACTACAGTCTGTAAGAGGGAGGCAGCAATACCCAGGGCCTGCAGTAATACCCAGGGCCTGCAGCAATACCCAGGGCCTGCAGCAATACCCAGGGCCTGCAGTAATACCCAGGGCCTGCAGTAATACCCAGGGCCTGCAGCAATACCAGGGCCTGCACGAATCATGTGCTGGGGTCTTCTTCACACAAGACATCTGAATTTTCAGATCAGACAGAGGTGACATGACCCTAATGAACAAGGCTTTGATCTGCCACAGAACACAGACTCGTGTTTTTTTTCTTTTTTTTCTTTTTTTGTGTGTGTGATGTGGAAATCATTGTCTGCATGAATTTGCTGAGTTCGCTAGCGAGTGAAACACTGCTAGACTTTCATTTTGCATTGTCCTTTTTGTCTGCAGTATTTGTTTTTTCTTTTTGTGTGAGAAGTAAAAAAAATATAGCAACATAATTTATGCAATAAATATGCCCAATCAAGATAATCCTCACAATTAATCCCTTAGGTGGCTCCAGATGTTGCCTCAGATTATAGGTAAGGTAGCTGAGGCACACATGGATGAGACTGGACTCTTTTAAAGCCAGCGATATATTTAAATCCCACTGATGCTATGTTCAAGTGGTTAATAGGTGACTGTTCCCATGCTGGTAAACCAGTGGAATGCCTTTAAATTGAATTTGCATCATTTTATCATGCTGTTTACTTTCCCTCAACATCATGAAATAAAATGAAATAATAAAAGCCAGAGTGTAGCAAGAATTCTAATTGTTCTTAATGAAAACCCAGAGTCAGATATTAGGAGGTGAAAGCCGAGACATCAGAGAAGCAGTGCAGTCAGCCACTAAAGAGACCTTTTACCTCCACTGAATCCTCAGACCAAAAGGGCAATCCTGTCCAAAGACTGCATCCTCAGACTGCCTTGAATGCCTGTGTCCTTCTGCCTTGTCTTCCTCTCTCTGCCAAGCTGTTTTGCTCTACTTCCCTAGTGCTGGGATTGAAGGCGTGGAATCCCAATTGCTGGGATCACCTTTGTGTGAGCTCTGTTTCTCTTTTACACAGATGTAATCTTGTGTAGCCCAGGGTGGCCTTGAACTAACAGAGGTCCCTCTACTTCAGTCTCCTGAGACCTGGTGTTGGCCTCTAGGGGCTGAGCTCTGCACTCTGGTCTCCAGGAAAGCTTTATTTGTTAAAACATAAACAAAATATCACCACAGAAGAGTGTACCTAAGCCGGGTGGTGGTGGCGCACACCTTTAATCCCAGCACTCGGGAGGTAGAGGCAGGCAGATCTTTGTGAGTTCGAGACCAGCCTGGTCTACAAGAGCTAGTTCCAGGGCAGGCTCCAAAGCTACAGAGAAATCCTGTCTTGAAAAAAAAACAAACAAACAAACTAAAAACAAAAAAGAGTGTACCTAATAAAGGAAGAAATGAAAATATGGAATTTCCCTTGAAATATTCTCTGCCATGTCTACTAAAGTTAGCAGAAGGTTCTTTTTATAATGTTTACTTTTCTCTATTTCCACTGAGAAAGAAGATAACTATATATCAGTAAAGAACCACCTTTCGTGAATGGCCTATTTTGCATAACTACCATTGTCCTCTCTCTGGGTGCAAGTGTTGTCCTAACACTAACCAAGGGTTTGAACGGGTCTGTACAAACTGAGTTGATACTGATACTTCTAGTTCTTAGGGTGTGTCCCACTCATCTAGTAGAGATTTCACTTTCACTTTACACATGCGGAACGTGACAACATTTCTTTCTAGTTTATTTGAGTTTGAGTCTGACCACATTGTCTAAAACAAGTATAACAATAATATAACCATGATAGCAGCAAGATACATAAAGAAGCTTAAGAACTCTGGTGTTGCACTTCTGCTATTGAACAGGAGATGGCATTGCGAAGCATTCTCGTCTGCTGTGCTAGACTTAACCTATTATAGACTTGACACACTAATCCCATATTATAGTCTTATTATTTTATGTATGTCCATCAATATTCATAACACCCACATGGGACTTAGTAATAACCTCATGTTATAGATGAGGAGACTGTGAGTAATAACAGCTGCACAGCACAAGCCTGAGCTCTGGGTTCCACTTCTGCAATGCCAAGCGTTGGTAAATAAAGGGATCCAATTGCTTCAGGTCTGAATTTGTACCTCACAGATAGAAGCTGAGACAAACTTATGGGGCAGAAATCATACTGGATTTCATCACGCTGACTCCCTACATTAATGATTTAAGATTATGCAAGGCCTGTAGTCACCAGCATTCAACTGGACCACACTGCACAGTGTTAGGTGTGTTTTGCCACTTTTGTTTTCCATCTGTTTATAAACTGATGACAGAGCCTGCCTCTACAGCTTGCCTACTTGATTGTTTAAAATACAGCTTTTTGTATATCTTGGTAAAGGTCAGTCTATTATTATTTTAAATATGGTACAAATTAATTTCTTTCTCATGAATTTCAAAACAAAATATAGATAATGAAGAACTAGTTAGTTTTCCATGGTTGGAAAGTGGGTGATCCATCCTGTTTATAGCTTACACAGACCTGAGATATTTCCGTAGTCATCACCCTTCTTTTTATTTTTCCAAAATATTTTTTTAATAAACTTTAAAGTTACATTTTCTCCCCTTATCGCAGGCCGTCCCGCTTCCCTACCACCCTTCCTCCCTCCCTCTGCCCTGTGGGAAGCCCAAGGCCCTCCCCCCTCCATCCCAGCCTAAGAAGGTGTGCATCCATATAGACTAGTTTCCCAAAAAGCCAATACATGCAGAAGAGATATGTCCCTGTGCCATTGTCATTGGTTTCTCAGTCAGCCCCCATTGGCAGCCACAATCAGAGATTCCAGTTTGGTCATATGCTCCTTCAGTCCATTCTGCTCTTCGACTGGACCTTGGGAGCTCAGTCCATTGTTCTGATGTGACTGTGGGTCTCTGACTCTATCTCCATCCATCAGGCGAAATTTCTATGGTGATGATCAAGATATTCATCAATGTGACTATGGGACAAGGCTAGTTCAGGCACCCTCTCCTCTGCTGCCCAAATACCCAGCAGGGGACATCCCTGTGGACACCTGGGGTCCCCTCTAGAGACAAGTCTCTTGCCAATCCTAAAATGACTCCCTTAATGTAGATATCTTATTCCCTTCTCCAAAATCCACTCTTCCTCCATCTCCACCCTCCCATTCCTCCATGCTCTCCTCATTTCTTCCCTTCTACCTCCCCCTCTTCCTTTTGCCCACCCCCCCCCCCCCCCTACCTTCCCCCCATCCCCACTCCCATTCTTCCAGCTTTTGCCTGGCAATCTTGTTTGCTTCTGATATCAAGGAGGATCTATATATGTTTTACTTTGGGTTCATCGTGCTGTTTGGCTTCTCTAGGCTTGTGAGTTATAAGCTTAATGTCCTTTGTTTATGGCTAGGGTACACTAATGAGTGAGTACATACCATAATCATATTTTTGCGTTTAGGATATCTCACTAAGGATAGTGTTTTCTATTTCTATCCATTTGCATGCAAAATTCAAGATGTCATTGTTTTTTACCGCTGAGTAGTATTCTAATGTGTATATATTCCACACTTTCTGGATCCATTCTTCCATTGAGGGGCACCTAGGTGTCATCCCCATTCTTCTAACAAATGTGTATATCCATATGCATTGTCCTTTAGATGATGATAAGAACTCCTGCTATCCACCATCACCACAGGGCCTAGCTGATATGAATTTAGAAAGCACTGCCCTTCAATACACATTCATAGTGGGTGCTAGCGCATTGTATGTATCCATTTTCATCCAAGCATTTAATAAACTTCATGAGCTATTCAGCAGTTTCAGTATCGGCTTGGTGTCAAGTAGTTTTTCAACAACAAATCAAGTAAAACATTTGTCCTAAGACTGCTTAAGGCTCAGCTGTGGTGTTCATCAGCCTAGGTATATTACAAGTGTCTTTAGTTTAGGATACAGCTTTATCATACGTCAAAGAGCAACTGTGAGTGTGCTTGTATGTGTGTGCACATATATACCTACACACATATCTATGCCTGTTCAATGCCTGTTTTGATATAAAAGGTAGACAAATTCATATTTACATGCATATATAAACCTGCTTCATAATTTTGTGCTTCTAATTGTAGGAGAATTTTTAAAACATGGGCTCTTAATTTTAAAGCTCTTTCTTAGGCTGCAAGCAAAGAAAAGGCCCAAACTATGTTTTACCATGGAAAATCAATCAATTAATTCCATCAGCACCAAGTACACAATAAATTCTAAGCACAAATAATGAAATTTTTCTTTCAGGACATCAGCAGCCATTGCGTTCCTGTGACCTTTCAGCAAATGATTGCATACAGTGCTTATCCCAAAGAGCAATGGGAAAGTGATGGATTGAGAAAATAAGTGCTTTCCAGCTGAATAATAGGTGCAGGAACAAATGTGGACTTAACTGAAGAAGTGTTTGATGTGATGTGTGGTAGAAATGTGCATTGGGCAAGTGCAGTCAGGGTCCTTGGGCCAGGGGCTATAATCACAAGCTCAGATGGCTGGGGAATAGAGCAGTCTTATGGAGGCAGAATGTTTTAAAAATGAGTGGTGAACACTACACTCAACAGACATGTGTGGTGTGTCACTGATGCGGAATACGGAAAAGCTGCTTCTCTTCTTTTTGTTCTGTCAATAAAAATGACAAACTGGCAGAGGTATACAGGGATAAGACCATAAAGGCAGCCGAGAAAGAACTGTCTCAGGTTCCCCATCTGCAGTATAGTAGAATGATAAGACTGTTGTGTTCCTTTTCCCATATTGCTATAACAAGGTTTCAGACACATTAAAAAGAAAAAAAAGGATTCATTAGGTCATGATTTTGAAGTCTGAAATTTGAACATTGTGCATGGTTCAGTCTCTGGTGAAGTCTAACTGTAGGTGGCTTCTTGGTAAAATCATGAGCAAAAGGGAGATGATTTCAAAGAACAGCAAGCTAGAAAGAAGGGGAAAGGCTTGTCTGTTTCATCAAAACTCTCATAAGGGGTAGAAAGCTCTGTTGGGAGGTCACACTCTTTGAAACATATTCTCTTACTACAATTTGTGTCCTGAACAATAAGATCACTAGTTATAATTAACTCTTTGGGTCACTAGAAAGAATAATTTGACCATTGGTTGGTCTATAATAAGTACATTAAAATAATACTTACTAAGAATCTACTAAAGGCCAAATAAATATTCCAGGAAATAACTTTAATTGCCAGGGATCTGAGATACATAACCAAGACCCTTCTTGACGGAGGCTGCCATCTGGAGAAAAGAGTGGAAGAAAGCTATGGGAGATTCCATAGAAGTGAGTGACTATCAGACTTAGCTTCTCTCAAAGCTAAGAGGACTTCCAACTCACATTTTTGTTTGAGAAATAAATTCCTGGGGAAATGTTCCCTTGTGTATAGACATTAAGAAGTCTTAATAATGATGGTCCCCAGTTGTCTATGACTATTATGGGTCTTACTAACTTTTAAAAAATAACCACCGACCTCCTAACTCAGTGTGGGTTTACATCTGTAGTACAGTTTGAGATCAAATTCCCAAAGAGAAGTTTTGTCTATGGAAGTTGGCCCAAGCAGAGGAGGCTAGACCAAGGAAAGGCTGGTCCAAAGAGGAGGCTGGCCCAAGCAGAGGCTGACTCAACCAGAGGTGAACCACCTGCTCAGTCTTTCACATTACCATTTATGCAGTCTTGGATGGCCTGTGGGTGTTTATTTTACTTGTACTGGGAAAGTAACCAAGTTGAAGTTCTTTTGTAAAGAATAACAGATATGTTTTAAAATAAATAACAAAAACAAAATTTAAAAAAACACTTGTACTTGGTTGGAATATGCCGTAGTTATTTAGCACTGAGTTATAGAAATGGGTGTAAAATAAAAAACTATTTCTTTCCAAAATTAGTAGTAATAGTAGCAGTCATAGCAGGGTGTATGTGTGATGTCTGTGTGTCTGTTTATATTGTCTGCGTGTGTCTGTCTATGTGTGTGTGTGTGTCTGTCAGCCTGTGTGTGTCTGTGTGTGTGTAGGAGAGGTCGCAAGGTATCAGGCTTGTATATAATGTATTTTATTACCAATTGGCCTTCTCACCAGCCCCATAAAACTATTCATGTAGGGAGTGTGCAGGTCTTACATAGATACGATATAAGAATAAGTTGTAATTTCTGCTGTGAAATTTTGTGAACATTCAAGATAAAAAAAAAAGCTCTATGACCCTGTACAAGCTTCAGAGCTTACTTCTATTGTTCTCCTTTCTGTTCCCTCTACTCTTCACTCTCCCCTCCCTATTCTCTTTCTTCCTCCATCATCTCTTCTTCCGCATCCATCTTCTTTAAGTTGCCTAGGCTGTTCTCTGACTTCAGACTTCCAAGTGCTGGGATTACAGTCTTGCATACCAAGCTGGGCTTAGTAACTTGAATTTTAAAAGGACACTCTGGGAATTATCTTGAATTTCTCACATTTCCCATAAGACTCTACTGACTTGGAACCAACAGGATTGTGATGAGGGAAAGGTTCTTTACAGTAGAGGAACCAAGCCTTTCAGGTTTCGTAATTATCACTAAACATGCATCCTTAATAAGTGAGAACAATAATATTGTAATACCTGTGGAGAGATATTATCTCATTTAATTAGCATGTTACATAATTCATCCTACTAATGCATAGTTAAGAGACTTGCATTAGCTAGCTGGTTAATGGCAAGATATGAAGTTAAGCTAAGAGATGTAAAGCCCTAACATATAAGTTCCTTATCATTGAAGCAACCAATGTTAATATCTTTCATTATTTTGAAAAGAATCTGATGTTCCTACTTCCCCTGAGACAGTTTAAACTCATAACTTTGGTGCACACAGATTAACACCCTGAGGTCATCCTTTGTATCCACAGCCAGAGAATACTCCCCTCTTCCCTTGACCCAACATCCAGAAATGCACTAATTGCAATGAAGCACACACATGTTTGTTGAATATGCTTAATAGATTTTGAGAGTATAAAGTTGGTGATTGGACCCTCAAGTGGCTGTTGGATTTTGTGTACATTTGTGGTGCGGGACAATTCTATATTTTGTCAATTATATTTTAAATAAACTCTGATTGACTGGTAGCCAGGCAGGAAGTATAGGCAGGAAAACCAGACAGGCAATAATGGTGGGACACTATGAGAACATGAGTATTCTGGGAAGAAGGAAGCTCTTTCCCCAGTCCTGCCCACACCACAGAAGAAGCAAGATGTAACCTACCCCACCAAAAAAAATGGTATCAAGCCATGTGGCTAACATAAATAAAAATAATGGGTTAATATAAGTTATAAGAGTTAATACAAAGCCTGAGCTAATGGGCCAATCAGTTTAAATCTAATGCAGACTCTCTGTATGATTTTCTCTGGGACTATATGGCTGGGGAGCCAGACAGACAGAAACCCCAACAAGCAGGCCCACATGTTACACATTTGTTAGCAATTTTTATATCTAGTCTGCACAGTGCTTATTTTTCTTCAGTAGCTAGCTTGTAGCACCAACCACAGATGTCAGTTTATCTTGAAAATGCTTTAGTTTTATTTGATTTCTTTAGTTAATCACATTCCTTGGCTTATAATTTTACTTGAGAAGCTACCCAGCTAAGTGACTTTACAGGACTCTAACAATAAAATCCCTATATCTGGAAATCTTCAATTTGGGGGGAATTTGAATTAGAGGATTTTGAAGTCCTGAGTCCTCATAAGTGGTTAATCTGGTATAAAGAGGGCTGCAGTGGGATTACCACCAGCAGAGTTAAATGAATAGCACTTGCTACTCCGCTCGCTAGTGAATGACTGGAAATGGAATTGCCAGCTATGTAAAGGGAAGGCAGAATAAACTGATAAATAGGAATAGCTGTGTGTGACCTGATTTGAACAGCATTGAGAAGTTATCCCTGCAGAACAAACCAGATGTGACAATGGAGTTCCTGCCAGAGGAAGCACACAATAAGGACTTTGCATCATTTTTGAATATGCACAGCACTGTGTATGGAAAGTTAAGTGTCTGTAAATCGCTGAATAATAGCAGAACTCTAAACTCTGGATAGGAGTTGGAATATTTGCTCCTCGTTCTCACTCTCATTTCCCTGCTTATGCTCTATTACTCCCTGTTGAGGGATGTGTAATGAGTCTGCTTACATAAGAATTAGAATCTGGGCCACACTAGGTTTAGGAAACCCTGATACTACAGCTTGATTGTTAATACCTCAGAAAGTTAGGGCTTTGTTATTGTATTATTTTTACTTTTTTTCCCCATCATAAAGCTCACTAATGAACAAACCCAAAAGTATTACCTCCATCTTGCAGAATAACAAAAGCCACACATGGTAAATAGGAAAAATGATGGCATATACTTGAGTTCATTGCATTCCAGATGACCATTCAGATTTCCAAGTACTAGTTACCTATCTTTCTGAGTAGTGAAACAGACACACTGGCGTGTAGAAGTTTTGTCAGATGCATTTTCTCACTTCTTCTAGGAAAAGGAGGAGAAAATAGTTCTTGTATTAATCATAGACTAGCTTCTCCCAGGGTATATCAGATCTTGATTGCACATTCCCCATCCTCCCCATGGCAATCCTGGATGACACACTTCAGAAGACACTGGGCAAAGCTTTGAAGAATATCATGCTTCCAGTGGAAAGGAACTAAGCCAGGCAAGCCCTTTCCTGTATAGTTTCTTCTTCACGTGTGACTTTATTTTCCTAGGAAGGGACAAGAACAAGGTCAGGGCTGCACCGGGGAGTTCTAACCCAGCTCGGAATCCTGTGTTTATAGTGTATTCTACAGTTATTGAAGACTATAATCAACAAAGGCAGATGAGCTAAATTGTGCTAAGGCCAGATATAGAAACAGCTTTGGGTCAGCAAGCCCCAAAGTGACTCACACTGGAATAGGTAAATCACAGGACCTAAACCAAAGGAAACTGAAATACAACCTAAGGTTCTAAGGTCCAGTATCAACATGGAAAAAAGAAGCAAAATTATAAGGATGCCTAGAACTGATGTTATATACTATTTTTCTCACCTCCTACAAAAAGACAGCCAGAAATAGCAAAACAAACAAACAAAACACCAGGAAACCCTTTGCCCCACCTAAAATCTTCACAATAATGTATTCTCTTAGCAGAAATGTAAGATTCTCTTATTCAGCTAGAAATCTACATCATTACATCTCCAAAGTGCTACATGTAGGAGATTGAGACACATACCTGTCTGCAAGCATTCTAATTAAGAGCCTAGATTCTTTTCCAAAATCCTTACAAGCTTAACTTAGAAATGAGAAAATGTGTGGTCCCGAGGAGTGACTCATTCACCATCACCAGTTCATTGTAAGGAAGAAATTAAAATAATGGCTAGTTATTTAAATTACATTAAATTCCTTTCCTGCTCTTTTATCTTCGTGGCCTTTAGGCAAAACCTCTGTATTCTCCACAAACTTAGATTTGTTTACTTTGAACAAGAATTAGGCAGATGCACGGCTTGGTTAAACTTGGCTAGCTGGTCACATTACAGTGCTCTCTTGTGATTTGAATGTAAAATGATCCTCACAGGTGAAGAAGGACTCTTAAAAGAAATTCCACACTAGCTCAGAATTGAGAATAATAGATGGTTATTTACTTAGGTATTGACTCACATGTCACAATAATCTGCTGGAATGAAGAACAGCAACCAAATCCTGCAGCCATAAAAGAGGCCTGATGCATGCTTTACATAGGCATAAATAGTATAAGAGGTCATGCCCAAGTGGGCGAGTAACTTAAAGGCTTCTGGGAGTAGGAATTCCTACAGCACACAGGTTCCTGTGCTTTGAACTTGGTTTTCAGCTGGTAGTGTTTGGGGGAGGTATTAGAATCCTCTGGAATTGGGCCCTAATAGGTGAAGTGGCCCTCGAAGGGTGTCCAGTTCAGACTCTGGCCTGCTTTCTCTGCTTCCTATGTGTCTCAGTGATGTGAGGAACCCCAGCAGTAAACTTTGGAAATTTTGCATCATGTTGCCTACCATGATTGACACGACTCCCCTGAGATCATGAGCCAAAGTAAACCTTCTGGCTGCAAGGTGTTTCTGTTGTTCCCAAGATGAACAAAAGCATGAGCCACCACCTCTGTGGTAGTCAGTAGGTTAATTAGCTCTTGCTTTCAGAGCCATAAAAACACACATGGATAGAGACTCTGGTATGAACAATTTTTACAGATTGTCTGTGAGGTGTAATTTAGAATGAACATTCTAGATGAAATACCTGCCTTGGCTTGAGGAATGCAATTTGAATTTTTCTTTTTTATAACTTTATTTTTTCACAATTAATACCTTTATTGTATTTTGGTCATATACCCTCCATTATCCTCTCTAATCCCCTAATTTCTCCAAGTGAATCTAGTCTGTTTCCTTCTTCCCTCCCCCAAAGTATCCCTTTAGAATTAAGTAGTCAACATCTATTTTCCCCAACACTTTGACCTATGATGATTCTCTTCATTAACAATCCCCTACCGCAAAAACATGTATGAATATATCATACATATTTAGAAGGAAATTTGATATCATGTCACATAAGAATAGGCTCTCTTTTAGGGGAAACTTCCAGTCATGGACCTTTGAACTGGTTTACAATACCAGGCATTAATTTCTATCTTCTCCATATTGTACCAGGAGGTAGATTTTTCCCAGTAGGTTGGTATTATAGTTTGAACAAACCAAAGATGGGTAAGACAATTGATTTCATTCTCTCGAAGTAACCCTCACAATTACCTAGTTTTGACTTATTTTGAGTAGTGGATGCTACATTCCAATAATGACTTTTTTCTCTCAAAATTTTATGTTTTGATATCCAATTGAAACATTATACATCAGTAACACATCTACTTTGGTCAGAGTATTTTTAGAAAATAAGCTTGACATTTGATATTCTCTCTCTCTCTTTCATGTGTGTATGTGTGTGTGTGTGTGTGTGTGTGTGTGCGTGTGTATGTGTACATGTGTATTCTAGGCGCATGCTCTCACA
>JAQHUG010000270.1:1058983-1089349 GCA_028555095.1 Dicrostonyx torquatus | reverse complement strand
CAATTGAAACTATATATAATAAGAAAAATTATCAAGTAAGAATTACACTTACATATCCAGACCGTTTGCATTTGGCAAATTCAGAGAAAATATTCCATTATTAATCCTATCTGGGTGAGTCCAAATTTATGTACCTAATTTGTCTTTTATCATAACTAAGGAAATTATAATTATATAGTATTTAATTCTATCAAAGACCTTAGAAGAATATAATATTACCTGAGTAAACAGAGCTGTAGTGTAAGCCATTTTCAAAACTATAGAACACACAGAGACTTGTGGATCCAGGAAACTTACCTAAGGTTACTCTGTACTGTTGGGGCATCCATCTTTGGCCTATAGGCCTAGAATATCTTTTCTATGAAGCAGGAATTTTGAAGGACTAAGCTGCCTTGTTTTAGCAAAGTTTGGCAGTCTTTTTTTCTTTGTATTCTACCTGTCCAGTTTGTACAGCATACTCTCAGCAGTCAAGGCAACAGCAGTTTCTTTCTCAAATGACTAGTTTTGACACATTGAAAACAAGCTACATATGGTATTCCTTTTTGACCCATCATCCTTTCTGAAGTAAATTGGTGTTGTCAGGACCAGAGGAATCTCACTCTCATGAAAGCCTTAAATTATTAAACATCTTAAATGCCATATTTTGTAGTTCTTTGACATATTTGAAGATTACCTATATATCTGAAATGTATCTCTTTGTGACCATGAAAACATACCTACATGACTACAAGTTTGATTATTATAAATGACTAACTATTAACTTGCATTTTAAATTATGCATTATATTTTCAAATAAGCCACATAAGCATAATAATACACCAAGAGTAGAAACAAACATTTAGTATGACAAAAATAACTTTAAATTTATATCGATATACCAAAATTTATACCAATATAAAATATGTTAGACTCATAGTTGTTCAAAAGTAGACTCAACAATCTACCCTTTTATCTAATCATTTTTATATTATATGTCCCCTTTTCCCTTTTGAAAGAGATCTTTGAATCTAATCTCTTTTGTTTAGTTTTCTTACTGACCATGACCCGCAACAACTTGTAACCAAATTCTTGTAAATGATGACAAATATCCTTAACCTGACAAATGATCAAAATCACCCATTCCACCTCTTGGGAATGTGGGTGTTGTGTTCTCTAGACTGCTTCCTGTTGCCTGGGAGCCCTGGAATCTTTAGGAAACCCTGAGAAAATTGAGACAATGGTCAGGTCCTGGGAGAGATAGTTGTATCATTTGTTGTCCAGTATCTTTGTAATGGGAAAATGCCAGGATTATCTGCAGTCCTGGATGGAGTAGTCTGTTAGACTATAGTATCTCAGTGAGCAGTCATTTTTTGATTACATATAATACATTATATTTAAGTATATAATATATTTCATACATTTCATGTCATGTACAATATGATAGTTTTTTTTAACATTTTTTTTCAATTTTTATTAAATTTAAAAGAAAAATTTACATTTACCCTCCTTGTCCCAGGCCCCCCCGCTCCCCCCATCCCACCGTCCTCCCCCTGCTTTCTTAACATGGAGCAGGATACCCTGCCCTGTGGAAAGCCCAAGACCCTCCCCTCTCCACTCATTCTAAGAAGGTGTGCATCCATATAGAATAAGTTCCCGAAAAGCCAATATATACAGAAGAGATAGATAGGTCCCTGTGCCATTATCATTGGCTTCTCAGTCAGTCCCCATTGGCAGCCATATTCAGAGATTCTGGTTTGGTCATATGCTCATTCAGTCCTGGTCCAGCTGGATTTGATGAGCTCCCACTAGATCAAGCACACTGTCTCAGTTGGTGGGCCAGTCCCTCACGGTCCTGACTTCCTTGATCATCTTCTCCCTCCTTCTGCTCTTCCACTGGACCTTGGTAGCTCAGTCCCTTGCTCTGATGTGAATGTGGGTCTCTGGCTCTATCTCCATCCATCATGCGAAATTTCTATGGTGACGTTCAAGACATTCAACAATGGAACCATGGGACAAGGTCAGTTCAGGCATCCCCTCCTCTGCTACCCAACTACCTAGCTGGGGACATCCCTGGGAACACCTGGGATCCCCTCTAGAGACAAGTCTCTTGCCAATCCCAAAATGACTCCCTTAATGTAGATATTTTATTCCTTTCTCCAATATCTACCCTTCCTCTATCTCCAACCTCCACCACCCCCGGGCTCTCCCCAGTTCTTCCTTCTCCCTTCTACACCCTCACTTTCACCTACCCTCATCCCCAACCCCTTGCTCCACCCCCATCCCCACACCCATGCTTCCAACTTTTGCCTGGCGATCTTGTTTGCTTCCGACTTCCAGGAGGATATATATATATGTTTTTCTTTGGGTTCACCATACAATTTGGTTTCTCTAGGCTTGTGAGCTATAAGCTTAATGTCCTTTGTTAGTGGCTAGGGTCCACTAATGAGTGAGTACATACCATACTCATCTTTTCAGGTTTGGGATATCTCACTAAAGATAGAGTTTTCTCCATCCATTTGCATGCAAAATTCAAGATGTCATTGTTTTTTACCACTGAGTAGTATTCTAATGTGTATATATTCCACACTTTTTTGATCCATTCTTCCTCAGTAAGCAGTCTTGAAGATGTTCTGGATGTAGAACTCTGAGGAAACAGCAACAGAGGTACTCTGAGAGGCTGGTTCCCCTGAGCCATGCATTTTCATTGGTATCTGGGTCCCTTGCTCTGAAAACACATAAACTTTCAAAGATAACATACATATCCACATTAGCACAAGTATTTATTGTTTATTATGCAGTAGCTAGCCAAAGATGATTTTTATGTTTGAGCAGGTAAAATATATGTCACATGTCTTGTTTTTTTTTCTAGGCTTATTGCTTTATGTCTATAGCCAGAATTTTCAGGATCTGCCCTGATCAAATCTGATCTCTATCAATTACAGCCTTTCATTATCTGTGGAAACAAAAGCACAAACTTTTACCCAATGTAACATATTTTCTGACTTCCAATTTGAAGTTAAGATATCTTTTTATGATTTTATGTTAATCTTTAATTATGCCATTTAATCTGAAGACATCTTTAAAATATAATGTTTCATTTAATTTAGTAGTTATCATAATCCAATGTCTCTCAACAGCTCTTATTTGTTCATTAGTAACCAAAATATTTAAAGTCAATGCAACATCATAAAGGATACAGACTCCCTGTGGATTTCCCATTTCTACACAACTTATTCTTTTTTATTATTTTATTTTATTTTCAAATACTATTAATTATAAACTACTTATTCTGTTTTCTATGGTTGACTATACTCATTTCCTTTTCTTTCTTAAGCCTACATATTTTTTTTCTAAAAAAAAAAACACATTGTAAGCTGCTTAAAGTGGATCTGTCTCTACTGAGCATATGTAGTATTCATTCCCTGATAGCATTACAAAAATCTTAAACTGTTACGTCAGCCACAAGTGCAGCTCAGCTTAGCACCTGGCCCCTATTGCTGCTGGCTGGATCCACCCCAAAGTCAGTCTCAGTCCTCTGAAGCTACCCAAGAGACCTCAATCACCAGGAAGCCATGCCAAGAAGGCCAAGAAGCTGAGTTTGAATCTGTGTTTTGAAACTTTTTTCCCTCAGTCTGTATGTGGATAAGCATGACCTCATGTTGGATGCCATATGTGATCAAACTTTTTTGTCAGGACCATTGGATCCCCAAAAGTGACTCAGAGACATCTTATTAATTATGAAAACTTGACTGATAGGTTAGACTTGTTTCTAAATAGCTTTTGCAATTTAAATTAGCTCATTTCTATTAGTGTATTTTCTTCTTCATGGTTTTATTACCTTATCTCTGTAGTGTTCATCCTATTTGCTCTGCATCATGGTATCTCCACCCTTACTGTTCCTTGGGTCTTCTTTGCCCCCAAAATCCTGCATAGCTATTGCCAGTCAGCCTTTTATTAAACCAAATTGAGTGACACATCTTCATAGTATACAAAAATATTATTTCACAACAAAGAAGGATTTTGTCTCTTTGTTTCTCCTTCTGTTCCATCTGAGCTGTCAGAATATTGAATAATGACTATCTGTAATGGGGGCACCAGCTGCTTTACTGTGCTCACTGGCTGAACACACTCTCATGGACACTTTGAAATAAAGTATTACACACTCTCAGAACATGCATAATTTAGATCATTTGGCACACAGAAGTAAACATTGCATATACCATGTTTTAATGGACTGCATTACTACATCTGTGTGATGTTTCCATAGTGTCAGAACTGTCAAGACTAAATATAAGAGTCTGTCACAAGTGTAACCTACACAGAACACAGCTCCCTCCCTCAGACCACAGCTAAAATCTATTGAACTATGATCCTAGTGGGAGTAAAGAGAAATACATTAAAGTAAGACTTATAGAAAATTTAAATTGAAGTAATCCCTATATGCCTATCAATAATATTTTAAGTAACTTTACTTTAAGGAAATACATTTGGGAAAACATGAGGTACAAATTTCAAAGAAGCCAGTTTCTTGCTACTGTGAGATTTTGCTTCATGGAAGAAGGACTGATTTAATAGATAGCATTTGATAAATTGCATTTCTGCTCCCAATTCTCTTCTAAGAGATTGTGTAATACTCTAGTTTTCCAATAACAATAATAATAGTAAAAAGTTTGACTAAAATTATTACTTTTGTTTTAAAAGAATCATTCTTAGATTGTTTTAGGTTTGAAGATGAAATAGATAAGGATCCAATGTTTTAGGGCTATGTAACCCAGAAGGGGTATTTGCTTTCCCAGTACCTATCTCTAGCAAACAAACTAGAATTTCAGAGGAATAGGCATCTAAAACTGTTACAATGGTGTCAAAAATCAAGTATATATTCTTATATAGAAGAAAAGTCCAATCCAGAAATGCCTTTTCAAGACTGATACATACATGTCATGTATGTGAATGAATTGTATACATGTGTACATGTGTGTTTCTAATATGTTATGATATTTAATATTTTCTTCTCACAGATTTCTAGACATCTATATCACTAACTTGATAAACCCCTAGATAACTCCCAAGCTTTTCAAGGCTGCCATAAACTGAAGGGCAGCAGTGTTGGCTCCAGCATCTATGTGGTTAACTTCAGGGAAAGGAGAGCTGTGCTGGGAGATCATGCATTTCAATTACTCAGGAGTGGCATGCTTGTGGACCTAAATACATATGTGAATGAGTACTGTGGCTGCTGTAACATTTCAGGGAAGTAGACTTGCCTACAGCAGGGCACTTTTAGATAATGACAGTAGAATGATAAAAGGAAGCTAAGCACTGAATTTCTAATGCAATCTAGAAAAAATAATTTCCAAGGTTAAAGAGAGAAAACTCGGCCATGAACTATGAAAACCTATAGTCTAACTTCTTTATTAATTATTCAATCATTCTTGTCCACCTTGCTATTCCACTGTCGTTAATGTTTCCACATGTGGTTTAATTAAGAGGAAATACATTTGTAATTAGCAGTTTGATTACTCTGCTCCAGAAAAGCAGATCACAAAGAACAGCTTCTTAGCCATTCACAGCAGATGGCTCATTCCTTCATTTATTCAGGTTTCCCTTTCTGAAACAGCTCATCCACTGAATACCAGAAAAGCTCATGCTATCAGGAATTCTGAGTGATGAGACATGATGAAACATGTGCCTGAATGGATAATACTAGGGATGTGTTGTGGGATGCATGTTTCCACTTAGCACGAACATGTTACCAAGTGCCTCTTTATGTTTTTGTTTTGATGTTTGTTTGTTTTCAATAAAAAGTTGGACAGTGAAGAAAAACCTGTTTGGGATAGTTTAACATTTGGACCAACTTGTCAGGAGCGTTTCTAACTGGTAAACTTAGCTGATGGCAACAGGGATATATGAATACTGTGCAGAGACCATCAAAGAATGGCATAAAGATGCGGGATCAATTTTTTGTTCTTGAGACTTCTACAACATGTCTTCCTAGATGTCTATGCTACAACATGTCTTCCTAGATGTCTATGCCTTTAAGTTATCATCAGAGAAAATGGCATATTTAATCAGGAGAGAGAGATTAAGCATACATATTCACACAATTTTGTGGAACATTTTTCTTTTCCTTTTTTATTAATTTTTTAAAAAACGCAATCCTTTCTTATTTTACATAGCTATCCTGATACCACTCCCTTCCCTCCTCCTGTTTCCTTCACCTTCTTCCTGCCCCACCTCCCCATCTACTCCTCAGAAAGGGTAAGACTTCCTCTGGGGAGTCAATAAACTCTGATACTTTACTTTAAGGCAAGACCAAGGCCTTCCCCACTATATCTAGGCTGAGCAAAGTATTCCTCCCAAAAGAATGTGCTCCTAGATGCCAGTTCAAGCACTAGGGATAACTCTTAGTCTCACTGTCAGTGGTTCCACCGACTCTCCAAGCCTCACAACTGTCCTCCACTATCAGTGGCCCGAATTTGGTTCTATGTAAGTTTGCCTGCTATTATTCCAGTGTCAGAGTGCTCCAAGTAGCTCAGGTCAACTGCTTCAGTGGGTATCACCATTATTGTCTTGACCCTTTTGTTCATATTCTCACTCCTTCCTCTCTTGGGCTTCCTCTATTAGAGTCTTGACCCAACTAAGACTCTAAGCAACAGTGAAGAGGATGCCTATATTGACCTTCACCTGTAATCTATGATGACTACCTTAATTGTCATCATAGAACCTTCAACTAGGAACTGATGGAAGCTGTCAGAGAGATCTACAGTGAAGCACTGTGGAACTGATTCTAAAGGACACTTCTTTTTAAGTTTGTCTTAGCTCACTGAATTGTTGTTTGTTTAGATTTGAATCTTAGCTGTGGTAAACCGTACTCACAGGCACATAAAACATAAATGAAAACATTTAGTTAAGGTCTCTCCTCACATTCCTGAATAAGTCAAGTGTCTGTGATCTTAGCAACTATGGCAAGCCTACACCATGACTTTATAATGTATTCACTCTGTTTTCACCAAGAAATACAGCTTTCACTACATCTGGAAGTGTACTGCCATGGGCAGTGGAGCATAAAATACTAGAAAAAAGAAAAAGTTTTACATATATAATATATACGTGTGTGTGTGTGTGTGTGTGTGTGTGTGTGTGTGTGTTAAATAATGCAAACTAAAGATGTCTTGGTACAGTCTGTGCCGAGCCTCTTTGACAGTCCTGAAGTTGGGTGAGTCACAGAACAGCAATGAAAGCTGAGTGAGGCTCTGCTGCTATCTTGTGAATGAGTCAGAATTTAATTTACCATAAATATGGCTGCTGTCTGGAGGCTGAGATGAAATAAGGGTCTATTGTTCAAGTTTACGGTCTTCGATACCAGAACTATTTCAGAAACCAGGCTGGCCAGGTCTTTCACTTCCAGCCACATGATGAACAGTCCAGAGGTACTTTTCTTACAAAATATATTGTATTAAAATATATTTAAAGAAAATAGTTGGCATATGCATATTATAATTTGAGTCATGACCACTCATGGTTCTCAACACCAGTCACTCAAAACAAGGCACTGTGACTGGAATGTACAGTTCACACATGAGGAATTTATGTCCCTGTCTGACCTGTAGCTGCTGAGAAGCATGCGGGTCAATAAGGATTTTCTTTATAGATAAAAGCTCTTCTTTGGTAAGCATCCATTTTATTGACTCTGAGACATCTAATTGAAAAACTTGTTTTTCTTCTAATTAGGAACTCAAACCCCTTAGAAGGCACATGGAAAATAACACCAATCCTTTACCTAATGTCTGTGGCACAGACAAGCATGATTTTCCTGAATCAGGGGGCTACACTGCTTAGAATTCCGATGATAACTCTTTGGGATTCCCTGATTATCATCTGCAGTAGAAGCTGCTGATAGTCCAGTTACAGGAGAGTAGAAAACTCCTTAATTATGAGACATTAACCAACAGGAAAAAGTGTAAATGGATAGGTAGGGCCAGGTCAATGACGACTGATCCAGTTTGAGCACCACACCATCTTAGAACCATTCTGATACTTAATGTACTTGATTGCAAGTATGTGCATGGGGAGCCACACATGTGTGCCCCAAGGAGCCACCCTCTTTTCTGTTCCCTTTCGATTGCTTCCTCTGGTTGTGTTCACAATCTGCACCTTTGTCTGCTTTGACTAAGAAATTGTCTCGAGAAGGAGCTGGCAAAACTGCTGTCCACTAACATTTCATGTGATTGGCTCACTGTGGTGACAATGCCATTTCAGGGTTATGTAAATGTGGATTGGCAATCACAGGCTGTGACCCCTACCCATGCTGCCTTCTTTCAGTAATTCAGCAACTTCACTTACTTTAGCTTTGTTTCTTTTATGATTAGTGTCTCAGCTAGATGAACTGACATCACAGACATGTTTAGGTACACATGTGTTTATATAATTAAGCGCTTATGCACAGAGAGATAGTTATTATAGTCAAGAAATCATAGTATTCCCTGCCACTGATACAAAATAATGTGCTTACAAGAGTTATAAGTGATAGTAGATTTAAACGTGATAAACATGATTTTCTTAATATCCTTTAAAAGGAACTATCCGTTTGAGAATGATGGTCATCTCTGTAGTTACAGAATTTGAGTTGTAGACAGAAGGACCATGAATTCCAGGCCAGCGTGGGCTGTATAATAAGTCACTGTTTAAGCACAGTAAAAATGAATAATTGTTGATTTCTGTCTTTGTAATGCTCAACATTAACTATATTTGAAGCACAATTCACTTAGAGCACTAATATCTAAGCAAGGATTTGATAGATTTGGCACCAAAAGTCCCATTTCATATAAGAAAAAAAAAGATAAGCCCCATATTATCAAAGTCTGAAACTTTTGTCTCAACAGATACAGGAGTTACAAGTAAAAGAAATTCAGGCTGAAAGAAAGGCCTTGAATATCACATCCACTAGTAGGTTAGTATCTAGACATAAAGAATGTAATAGAGTTTATAAAGTAACGGTGGCCTTGAGTTCTGGCCTCAGTACCCGTTCAGGGCTCAGAATATAATGTCTATGGCAAGTGAGAATCTGAGTGTAAAAAATTAACTCAAATCACATTACCCCTGCATGTTCTTTATTCTTCAGGTGAGGTGGAAAAAGTGAGGTGAAGAGAATGCAGAAAAAAAGAAGGAATGATCTCCATATGGTTTCTAGCTTTTACAGACAGAGTTGGAAATTCCTGTAGGTGAAGACAATGATAATATGCACACCAAAATCACAAAAAGGGCAGGTAGAGCCTGACACAGCAGTGCTCTGGAACAGGTGACCCCACGCAGGAAAGAGCCATCATCCAAGGGGAAATACTGGGCATCCCAAACCATTAGATAAACTACTAAACATCCCTGAGTCCTGGATCCACCCATTCTCCTCATCTAATATCTTTTGATAACAAACTTGGGGGACACCCAGATTTGTTTGTTAGCAAAGGTGTGGCATGCTACCTTCCTGCTCAGTGCCTGTCTTCTTTAGATATTTTTAGGCGGTTTGTTAGCAGGTAATTTTGAGGAAAGGATTCAATTTAAATATGACTGTTAGAACAAAGAGTGGATGTTACTGTTCTAAGGAATCATGGTGTGGAGGAATGGAAAGGTCATTCATTGCCCATGCAGAAGTTACACTGCTGAGGTGTTTTGGGAATGAATCCCATTTTGAAGGGAAGAATCATGGCTTTACAGGCTTTTACAGATTTAACAGTGACTTTTCCAAAACACAAGTGTTCCCACAGCTCTGCAAAGCGGGTTGCTCCATGTGGACATGCTTGTATGCACTTCCCATGGATCTGCCTATTAGTCTGTCAGCTGTGCATTTACTGTATAGGCTTATGGGCTCCAACAATGAAGTTCTTCATGCACATGTTCAGATAGATAGATTGATGACTTATTTATAGACAGCAGATTGATAGATAAACATAGATGCATAGATACAGATAGGTGATAGATAAATTATTAATGGATTTATAGATGATAGCTATAAAGGCAATGATAAATTATTGGATGGATGAATGGATAGATAGATAGATAGATAGAAAGACAGACAGACAGACAGAAAGATAGATAGATAGACAGATAACAGAAGAATGAAAGTTGACACAGCAAGGGAATGGGATATGCAGCATGCTCTGTGAATATTGCAAATTTACCATGCTGTAAGCACTAATCAGCTAGTCATCATGCCAATTATACGTTGCTAAGTTGTTTCAGTAATAAGGCAAAACAACAGCAATAAATAAAATGATGCAATAAGCAATGAGTGAAACACAGAAACCAAAACACACGAGAAAGAAGAGTGATACATGGCAAAGGAGTACAGAAAGACACTCAGGATAGTAATCTAGTAAGGAAGCATAAAATGATAACACTGTACACCACTCAAAAGAAATGCAATTGCACTGAGCAACACCACCTTGTGGGAAGGGGCCACACAACTAGATCATGTGCATATCATTGGTATAAGTGTTAAATGGCCACTTTTCAGGAATATAGCTTTTCATTTCTTTAAAAAAAGCTATCTATGTAATTATTACCTATCCTATAACTGAGAATCTTTACAATTGCATTCTTAGGCATATTTCACAGAATTTAGGACTCATACTAACCTAAAACCTGAACATGTTTGTTAATCTGAAAGACCCTTAGTCTAAAATAATACAGAACAATTATTGTATGAATGAAAAGAGAAAAGACATGCACTGGAATAGAAAGAGTTAGGGTGGACACTTGAGATGATTTGGGTACCTCTCCAGGGAACTATGCTGACAGAAATACAACAGCTGTGGGGTGTAGAGAGTCATATTCAGTGACAGATACTTGATTAACAATAAAAAAATCAAAGAATTGATAGGATATGGGTGGAAGTGGTGCAGGAATTGCGTTGCAAATGGTCCCCTGCAATGGAAAACTGACAGTTTCAAAAGCATACACAGTGGATAATACAATCCATAGTTTTGTGGGTTTTTTTTAACCTACATAGCCTCAGTAAGCAGCCCAGGCTATCCCTGTTCTTCCCCCTCCCTTTTCTCCCCAAAAATTCTTCTTTATGTTTACAGAAGACAGTTGTTGTTTGAGAAAACTCTCAGTCATTATATTTCAGTTATCTGCTTCTTTTGGTTTTGCAAAGCAATGACTACTCCATTTCCTTCAGAGCTCTGAAGTTAATAAATCAATTAACATCAATTAATCATTTATGTTAAATTTGACATTGGGAGGTAAGGTAGTTCATAAGTGCATATTGCCTGATACTGACAGAACATTCTCAACTCAAACTTAATTTATTCAGCTTTTATTCACATGTGACTCACAGACTCATAAAAACTAGTTTTACATGGTTCATAAATAAAAGAATTCTAACTAGCTTTCAAGTTTAGTCCAAATGCAATTTCTTAATTAAATGTTTTTGGGTAAAAAAAATAGTATTGAGTGACAAAGTATGAAGGATTGACATTCATTCTTCATTTCTTGTTTTGATCTTGACTGTATTTGTAAACAAAATTTAAACTTTTCCTTTCATTTGGTTATTTTATATATGGTTTTGTTAAAGGTTATCATGCTTATAGAACATTCAAGATGATATTTTTATTATTCTTATTTTGTGACAGTTACTATAATGAATTAAACGTGTATAAGCCTGGTCTTCAATAATATTCAAAGTCTAGTCAAAATAAAGTATAGGTTTCTATTTCCATAAGAAGTCACACCTTGATATCCAGAGATCTCAAGAACACAAGAGAAAGAAGCCAGTGTATCTCAGAGTCAACTTCCTTTGTGCTCACATCGAAATGAGAAGACTGATATGGATGCTTGTCTTGGGCATGGGCCTCTGCTTTATGCTCTGTGCTCTTAGACAGGCATTCTTCTAACTGGCTGGACATGGGGTGCTGTGGTGGTTTGAATAAGATAGCCCCATATGCCCACATATTTGAAGGTTTAGTCACCAGGAAATAGAACTCCTTGGTCGAATTAGAAGGATTAGAAGAAGTGATCTTGTTGGAGGAAGTATGTCACTGGGAGTGGACTTTAAGGTTTCAAAGCCTATGGCAAGTTCAGGCTCCCAACATCCCTTTAGAGACATATTGGGGTTCAATCTGAAGACCAGAAAAGCAAAGCAGCCAGTCACTGGCTCTTACCTTACCTCAGCCTGAAATGACAATCCTGCCTCCAGAACCATCAGAAAAAGACTGAGCCTGAAACGTGTCTCCTCCTGTCTTATATTCCTCTCTAATACTGGCATTAAAGGTGTGCACCACTACTACCTGCCTTCTATGACATACTAGTGTGAACACTGGGATTAAAGGTGTACGTCACTTCTGCCTGGTCTGTATGGCTGATCAATGCAGCTATTTTATTCTATAATCTTCAGGGAAGTTTTATTTATTAAAATAAAAATGAAATATCACTGTATTTTTCCCCTTTTGTCTAAAATAAAATGAAGACTATAACAAATATAAGAAAAACTATATACAATAAGTACAATGGGCATATTCAATATATACAGTCAATAAATATATCAACAATGTATAGTCCATTTGCATTTGACAAATTCAAATAAATATTCCTTATCTATCCTATCCTATCTCGGTAGGTCCAAATTTACTTTCTATTATTACTTGCTTTCTGTGTCAGATAAACAAGAAAAATTATAAATAACTATTCTTTAACTCTGTAGAGACCCAAGAAGGAAAATATATTAATAAAGTAAGCAGGAAGTGTGAGCAAATGACTTCCAAAAAAAATGTGAGAAATGGCAGAAATAGCTGTCTTCCTGGAGAGTCACTCCAAGTTCGTCTGTAACAATGGAGCATCTATCTTTAGGCTTCAGGCCTAGCATATCTGACAGACTTCTCTGTGAAGTAGGTAGTTTGAAGGACTGTCCCTCCTATACTTGACAGTGTTTGGCAGTCACTTTTTTTTATATCCTGCTTGTCCAATAAGGACAGCATATTGTCAGCAGTCAAGGCAAGTTCATTTTCTTTTCCAGTGTTTTATTTTTACCACAAAAAAGTAAACTCCATGTGGAGTTTTTTAATGCCCATTATCTTCTCTTAAGTAGAGTGGTGTTTCTAGGAGCAGACATCTCTCATTATCATAAAAAAGAATCTATGTTATTAAAACATATTAAGTACCATATTCTGTAGATCTCTAAAGTGTTTGAAGGTGACCTGTCTATCTAAAATATGCCTTTGACCCAGAAAACTTCCCTAATGTGACTATAAGTTTGATTATTATAAGTGACTAGTTATTAACCTTCATTTCCTTATTACCCTAAACAGTTGATGACAATAATAGCTTTCAAAGACTAGAAATATGCATTACATTGTTAAATAAGCTGTAAAGGTACATTACTTTGAACAAGATTAGAATCATATGTATAGTATGTTTTCACAAAATTAATCTCAAATTTGTATCAACATCTGTATACAATATTTAAAATCTGAATACAATATATAAGAATCAAGTCCAACGTATAATATTTAAAGCTAGTATTGCTTTTAAAAAGTAGATTAAATAATCTACATTTTTATCTTATCATATCTATATTTACCCTTTTATAGAGTGGTTTATATAGTAGTTTCAATAATCTAACCTTTTATCTTATCATATGTATATCACTTTTTATCTTATATTTATATTTATTTTTTATATTTTACATTTTATACTTATATATATTTATATATAAATTTTGTATTTATATTTTTATCTTATCATATCTATATCACTTTTTCTTCCAAAACAAGAACCTTGAATCTAATTTTCTTTATTTGTTTTTTTTTCTGACCATTACCAATAATAACTTGTAGCCAGCCCCTCTAAATAATGAGAAATAGCCATAATTCATTTAATGACCAAAAACCACCCACTCCTACTCTTGGAAATGTGGACACCATGTTCTGAAATTTGTTTCCTGCTCTCTGGGGATGACGGTATCATTAGAGGATCCTTAAAAGAAAAACTTGGGTTAATTGTCAAATCCTGGGAGAGGTAGCTGTATTAACTTTTGTCCAGTCTATGCATAATGGTAAAATGTAGGATTTGTCTCAAGAACTGGCTAGAGAAGTCTATTAGATTGGATCATCTCAGCTAGGCACCTAGAATTTTTTCTGAGCAATTTGTGGTCCAGAGCCCATCTTTAAGGGGTGCTACTAGCTAACTGGCATCATATAAACCAGGTGGTCCTGGAGCCGTCCGAGATTACTGTAAAAAAATTATTGTTCACTGTGGAAAATTTAAAAATTAGTCATATCTAAATGAAAAGTTTGAATTTCCATAGACATTCATCCAAAGGAATTTACCATAGAGACAAAAATAGGCATGGGAAGAAATAGAATTTTTGAGACCAAAGTTCTGATAATCTTTGTCCCTAGATTTTTATTTTTCTTCTGTCCCACACCAGGTGGCTCTCCTGATAGATAGAAGCTCTGAGTTTTTCTTTTAACAACATGCTTGTATTTAGAGGAGAGAGCCACAGTCCACTTCTATAACCAACTTTGATTTTGAGGTGAGATGGGACTACCATTGTATTGAGAAGTAAGGAGATATGTATGTTTAGGTAGTGAGATTTTACCCTGCAGATTATACTGGTATTATATGTCAGATTTTCTTTGCTTGGTGATTCTTTCTGGATAGCTAACGTTTCTTCTTTAGGTGTCTAGATGTCCAAGTTTTCTTGATTTCTCAAAGATGGGTATTTTCTATTTTTCTGCAGTCAAGAACAGAGCCCTGCCCCAATCCTTATAAGGTTTCCTTACAATTTGTAGAATTGTCACCTCTGTGGATGAGCTGTCATTTCTTTTTATCAAGAGGTTTCTCCTCTTTGTGCAGGTATACCCATGATGGTCATAGCTTCTAGTAAATATGTGATTACTGAATCAGTCTTTTCCAAACTCACAGAAGTAGCTCATTGGAAACATGAGTACGTATCAGTGATGTGGTGTATATATTTTAATTTTCCAAATTCTACGGAACACATCTATCTGCCACATTTCATTACTTTGAGTACCCTTTGGTTTACTTCCTGCAGGCAGTATTATTTGGTTGTATAAAGAAAAAGTAGGACATCTTGGTTTTTTTAAAGATGTAAGAGATAGCTAGAAAGATCAATAGTACAAAGAGTTTATATTTAATATAAGTCTCTTTGTTTTTCTTTGGGACTGAATGGCTCTGTGACTGGACAGGACAGAAACTTCCATTTTCTCTTTCTACAGATCAGAATCTAGGCCTCAACCACTTCTTCAATGCTCCTTTCTGTGATGACAATTGACTAACCTCTGAAACTATAAGAAAGTTCCCAATTAAATGAGTCTCTTTATAAGAGTTGGCTTGGTCATGGTGTCTCTTCACATCAATAGAACACTGAATAAGATAGATGACAATTCATAGACACTTGGAATAGTTGGATTCTATTGCACTGAATGGCATTTCTCCCAATTTTTCTTAAGGACCTAACAAAATCAGAGACAACTCTAACTTATGACTTTAGATCCTGAAAAATATGTCTATTTTCTAATGGAAATATTAAAACAAGCTAATAATATCACCATCTGAGAAATATATTCTGAAAGTGAAGCACAATTAATAAAAACACACAGAGAGATACTGGGGTCAATCCTGAAGATCCAAAAAGCAAAGCAGCCAGTCCCTCGCTCTTACCATGGTCTCAGTCTAAATGGCGATCCTGTTGTAATTAGGGGAGAGGTGTGCGGGTTGTATGTTCCCCAGCCGCCAGGCTCCCAAGCCCCCAGCCGCTGGCCCGCTCAGCTACTGGTTGCTTGCACCCGAAATAACCACGTGAGGACGGTATTCATTTAAACTCTGCCTGGCTTATTATCACTAGCCTTTTCCCGGCTAGCCCTCTCCTCATAAACTAACCCATTATAAAAGTCTGTATGTCACCACGAGGTGGGTGACTTACCGGATGGATCTAGGTACTTCCACCTGCAGAGGGGGGCCTCATGGCAACTGACTCACTTTCCTTCTTCTCCTCAGAACTTCCGTTCTGTCTACTCTGCCCACCCAAGGGCTGACCTATCCTATAAGCCAGGCAGCTCTTTATTCAACCAATAAGAGTAATACAAAATACAGAACACTCCCACATCATGATCCTACCTCCAGAATTCTCAGAATGAGACTCAGTCTGGAGCTGTTTCCTCCCATCTTTATTTAAAATTGTTTTTATTGAACTTTATATTTTTCTCCCCCCTCCCTTCCTCTGCCCTCCCCTTCTACCCTCTACCACAATCCCCATGCTTCCAATTTACTCAGAGATTGTGTCTTTTTCTAATTCCCATGTAGATTAGATTCATGTATGTCTCTCTTAGGGTCCTCTTTGCTGTCTAGGTTCTCTGGGGTTCTGAATTATAGGCTTGTTTTCCTTGCTTTATGTATAAAAGCCACTTATGAGTGAATACATGTGATATTTGTCTTTCTGGGTCTGGGTTTCTCACTCAATATGTTATTTTCTAGATGCATCCATTTGTCTACAAATTTCAAAATCTAATTATATATTTTTCACAATATAGTACTCAAGTGTGTAAATGCACTTCATTTTCTTTGTCCATTATTCAGTTGAGAGGCATTTAGTTTGTTTCCAGGTTCTGGCTATTAAAATAATGCTTCTCTGAACATGGACAGAGCTATAGTAATGAAAACAGCCTGGTATTGGCATAAAAACAGGCAGGATGGCCAATGGAACTAAATCGAAGACCCAGATATCAATCCACACACCTACAAACACCTGATATTTTACAAAAAGCAAAAAACATAAAAAGAAAGCTTATTCAACAAATGATCTTGGCATAACTTGATAACACCATGTAGAAGAATGAAAATAGATCCACATCTATCACCATGCACAAAACTCAAGTCCAAATGAACCAAAGACCTCAACATAAAACCAACCACATTGAACCTAATAGAAGAGAAAGTAGGAAGTACACTTGAATGCATTGACACAGGAGACTACTTCTTAAATGTAACCCCAGTAGCACAAACACTGAGAGAAACAATTAATAAATTTGACCTCCTGAAACTGAGAAGCTTCTGTGAAGCAAAGGAAATGATCTATAAGACCAAACGGCAGCATACAGAATGGGAAAATATCTTTACCAACCACACATCGGGCAAAGGGTTGATCTCCGAAATATACAAAGAACTCAAGAAACTGATCATCAAAAGAACAAATAATTTAATTTAAAAAAACAGAGAACTATCAACAGATGAATCTAAAATGGCCAAAAGACACTTAAGGAAAAGTTCAACAACCTTAGCCATCAAAGATTCGCAATTTGAAACAACTCTGAGATTCCATCTTACACCTATCAGAAGGTTCAAGATCAAAAACATTGATGACATCTTATGCTGGAGAGGATGGGGGGTAAAGGGAACACTCCTCCATTGCTGGTGGGTGTACTAACTGGTACAGCCACTTTGGAAGTCAGTACAGTGATTTCCCAGAAAATTAGGAAACAATCTACCTCAAGATCCACTTTTGGGTATATACCCAAAGGATGCATAATCATACCACAAGGACATGTGCTCAACTATGTTCCTCCCATTTTATAATCCTCTCTAGTTCTGGGATTAAAGGTGTCCACCACTACTGCCTGGATTCTATGGCAAGCTAGTGTGGCTACTGGGATTAAAGGTGTATGATTTTGCTGCCTGGTTTATAAGGCTGGCCAATGTGACTGTTTTGCTTTCTGATATTCAGGCAAGCTTGAATTATTAAAATATAAATAAAATGCTACTACATGAAAGTGTTAATTTTCTCCTTTCTTCAGGTGGCTTATCTTGGGGGAACTTCTATTAAAACATACAGACAATAGTCAAGGCTTTTTTAATATTTCGATAAAAATACAGATCATTAGGATTTATAATTGGAAGGCCAAAAAGAGCATTCATTGGTCATTATATATTAGTTAAATTACTTTTAGTTAGTAAAATATTTAAAAATTTTATTTAAATCTAAAAAATACCTACTTTTGAACAAATAACAGAATTTTCTTTTAAATAATTTGTTTTCATGTGTGTGTGTGTGTGTGTGTGTGTGTGTGTGTGTGTGTGTGTACACAGGTGGCTGAAGAGAGTCAGATTGCCTGTAGCTGGAGGCAGAGGCATTTTTGTGCAATCAGACAAGGATCTGGGAACTGAACTCCCGTTCTCTGAAACAAGAACAAATGACCCCTGAGCATCTCTCCAGCTTTATATTTGAGGATATTTTTTAATGTTTGACTGTATAGATGATTATTTTCAGTGTATTACTTTCCTACTACTGAATTAGAACGTGTGAATTGGAATGTTTGTGTATCTTTGTCTGTGTGTCTTTCTCTTCTGCTGAAGCCAGATCTGCCTGTGTTTGTTGGTATTTTCTGGAAAGTTCTCCCCATTCTTGGATGCTCTCTATTCTGCAGTTCTTCCTTCCTTCCCATGCACAAATACACACAATCCACACTTAACCCAGTCTTGAGAAAAACAGACCTTATTTGGGCACGTCCTTTGTTTCTTATGAATTGGGTCACTCAGAAGCTCTGTTTTTGGGTCATGGCCTCATTTCCTCCACCAATTCTTCATCTCCTTGAGAGCTCTAAAATTTTCCCAGAGAAGAGTCTTAAAAAAAAAACTTTCAAACGCAAATCTTGAAGTACAAATGAAGCTGAATAGAGAACAGTTTATAATTCGTCAGTCATAGAGGATTTGTGCTTCTGTCTAAAGAGATCAGCAGCAGGAGTTCACAAATTGATCCTGCTAGGCTTCCATTCCTGGCTCAGGTCTTTACTGAGATCTAGCTGACTGCTATTGAGAATATGTCTCAGCCCTCTGTTCCTAGTGGGTACAGGAATTTTGCTTTTGTTGACAAAATAGAAAAGCTTTCTTTCATGAAATCTCAAGGCTAATTGAAAATACAAAAAGGAAAAAAAATCCTTACAGACAAAACCATTTTTCTCAGTTTGTTCCACTGGGCACTACTAGCTTCAGAAGCATGAACAGACATTGAGTGAGTGAAGTGATTCCCACGGGAGAAGCACTGGCTTGCGAGATCCACAGATTTCCTTACCCAGGAGATTTTCTAGGAAAGAATAAATACACGGAAATTAGCAAGTTTATTTAGCCAGTAAAGAACACATGATAGATAACATTATTCTTTAAATCATATTTTATAAACCCTGGTGACATGCACACATTTACATAGTGATTATAGTCACTCTTATTGTCTTCACCGAGAGTTGCAATGACCTACTTGCAAACCCACCTCTCATTACTCTTTATTTTGCATTTAATTATCTCCAGCACAGTTCTTTTCTTTCAAAGTGTCTACCACAAAGCAGCTTGAACAATCTATTTCCTGGAAAGAAAATCTAAAGAATACTGAAATTTTCACTCATAGTTCACATCCCAACATACAGCAATATCTCACAAAGCTTTTCTGCTCATTTTGTAATTGCTGCTAAAACCATCAGCCATCCCTGACTGCCATAGTGAGCACTTTCTCTGTGAGATGCTAACCGTCTCCATGCTGAGGTAAATTTTGCATGACATTGATCACGTGTGTTTTGAAGGCCCTTGTGTTAAGAGATACTTCCCTAGGATTTCATGGTTAGGAAGCAGTGGAACCTGTTAAGGGGTGGGGCCTTCAGTCTGTGGCAGACTCATTTTTGGCAGGATGCACAGTGGGACCAATCCCTTTCTCTTCTTCTCTCCTCTGCTTCTTGTCCCAAGGCGAGTATATTTGCTTCTCCCTGGGTTTTCTGATCCCTGCTGCACCCAGAGCCACAGGAACACCCAATTCCAGGCTGAGACCTCTGAATCTCAGAACTAAACAGCTTCTTTCTTCTGTAAGTCAGAAAGCTATGTGTTCAGTAACAGAAAGATGGTGAGCAATTGGTATCTGCAACAGAACACTGGCTTGTCACAGCTAACCTGCAGATGTACTGAACAGTCTAGAATCAATATATATATATATATATATCTTCTCCCTGACTGCTTCTTCAGAGATGCCTGTGTCAGCTCTGCACATTGGAAAACAGCATGGTGCATCCATTCCACACCGTGCGATACACTCTCATCTCTAATTGTGTTTGTTTATTAGTATAATTTTGTGGGGTTTTCCTTCTTTACCAGACATTTAAATGTTATCGTCATTGTGCATTTATTCATGAGAGCTGGCAAGGTAACAGGCATAGTGTAGCTAGCCAATGATTAGAGTCACAGAATGATTGCAAACATCAGACTCTGTCCCCATCTGGATTCTTGGTTTTGTGTTCTATCATGCAGCCTTGAACTCTTCTTCTTCTATTTGCTCTCCAAGAGGCTGCTCTGTGGCTGCTAATCGCAGTGATCCTAAAAGTGAGCAGGTCTGAAGGGAATGCCCTGCAGCTTCTGTAGTTCGTGGTCTCTGAGAAGTTGTCAGGTTATATCATGAGCACACACAATGATTGCTCACCATTGTGAAGATGTACAATTTCTGTCAGCTATCAGCTCCCTTCAACATGGTTAATGTATGTTCATCTAAGGTTTTCAATCCGTATGGACAAGGCTTAAACTACACAACACTAAATTATATATAAATAAAATCATTAGCTTTCTCAAAACTCACTGGTGATTATCTAACAGGTTCTACAAGTTGCGAATTTTTTAATTAATAGAGACTGTGAGTATAAACATTCTATAAATATAGCATATAGTGAAAAACAAGTTATAGAACTTCAACTATGAATACTATCAAATCTATAGAAATTGAACTTCTAAATGCTTAAAAATGCTTTTTGAAAATTAGCAATATTTGCTTGTATGTACATTTAATATATTGTAATATGTAATATGTTGTTGCAGAAAGTCAGTATATATATATCGTTTTTTTGAGACAGGGTTTCTCTGTAGCTTTGAAGCCTGTCCTGGAACTAGCTTTTGTAGATCTGGCTGGCCTCAAACTCACTAAGATTCATCTGTCCCTGCCTCCCGAGTGCTGGGATTAAAGGTGTACACCACTACTGTACAGTCTCCATAGTCTTGTTTTAAACTTGATATAATACCATTCCATTAGTAAAATAAAAAGAATTATGACTCAAATATGGAGACATTAAAATATTCAAGAACATCTACCAAGGAGAATCTCACCAGTTTAGAAATAACCTAGTTAAACGCCAGTCCTCAGAATTAACATACCTGACCCTACTTTCTTTGCTTGATACTTGTAGTGGTTGTCAGGTAAGACTGTGAACTGATTTTGATCAAATTATCACTATCATGATGAAACACCAATACACCACAATTTATCTTAATCTTTCTATCTGTATACACAAATATATGCTTATATACACTCATAAATATTTATCTATATATACATGTATAGATACAAAATGAAAACATATTTTATTCGAAGTATAAGCATATAGTATCTTGGACTATAAAAGTGCTATGTTTGTTCTTAGATTTGTATAGCTTCAAGTCCATTTAATTGTATTTTATGGGACACATATGAAAGGAAGGTTCTGTGCTTGGTTTTCCATCACTTACTCATTCTCTGCTGAGTCTGGAAGGGGCCTCCCTTACTGTTTAGGTTCTGTAGAACTTGGTATTCTGGACTGTTTGGTCACCACTTGGTATGGTCCTCGTTGTTTTAGAGCACTGAGTCTCTGTAGTTGCTTACCCATGAGAACAGTTTATAAACATCATCTTCCTATCTCCTCTGGAGCATCTCTGACACCAGGTATAGTAAGTAGCGTGAGCTGTGTCCTGCCACCAAGCTCCTGGCCGCCTAGCTAGCTTACACCCAAAATAACCACAAGGAAATTGTATTAATTGAATTACTTCCTGGCCCATTAGTTCTAGCCTCTTGTTGGCTAACTCTTATATCTTGATTCAGCCCATTTCTAACAATGGGTCATAATGTTAGATAGACATACATAGGCTTGGGAGAGAGAAGAAAAAGAGTATTAAAGTTAATGCTTTTTTTTTAAAAAAAGGTAAAGTCTTTAAAGAGACAAACTATAGATAGTTATAGATTAAAAAAAATAAGCCACGTAAAAATGGAAAATTCACATAATCCTGGATTATGTATTTTATTGTGTTTTCTTTAACTTTTTTTTCTGTAAAGGAACTAAAATCAGAGAGACATTTCATTGTGTGGTCTGCTAAAGGTACTATGACTTCTGAATTTGGGTCTAAAGATATGATGCTTTGGAAAAGAAAAAGAACACTGTGAGTAGAAGGTGTTGTAGCACACACCTTTAAGCCCAGTGCTGGGGAGGCAGAGACAGACAGATCTCTGTGAGTTCAAGGACAAAGATACCCAGAAACCTTGTCTCAAAAAGTAAAAGTAAAAATAAAAGAAATAGTGGTTAAAATAAAGCCGCATAAAGATAGAAAATACACAGAGAATCTTGATACCATACTTATTATGCTCTCTTTGAATTGTTTGAATGCTGAGGAGGAAGCAACAGCTGCTAAATAATATTTCTTTATAAATTCTGCTAAACTAATCCAAGATAGGTAGTTTGAAAATACCTTGACTTCAAAATTGAAGTCAAAATGTATGTTACTTTGGAAAAGAGATTTTCCTTTTGTTTCCACAGGAAATGAGAGGCTGTGGATTCATTCTGAGTTAAGAAAACTCAGGTTTCATCAAGGAAGACCACCTGAGAAATCTCTGGTAGGAGCAGATGGCCCAGATGTCTGAGTTCTACATCCAGAACAGAGTCAAGATGCTGCCTGAGATAATCAAGTCTCACAGGATACACCAGTCAGGTCTTGATCCTAACTCTAAAATTTCTTTAAGTCCCCATAAGATTATCAGTGCCCCCAAACAGCCGGAAGTAGCCTGGAATACTACACCCACATTCCCCAAAAATGGACTATGGACATTTTTCTTTGTTAAAAAATAAGAGGAGGAAGTGGTGTGGGAGAATTGTCTGTATTTAAATGGCTTGGGAACTGGGCAGGACAGAAACCCCAATGAGCAGGCTTTCATGTTATATAATGACTTATCATCCTAACCTCTTAAAGCCCCTGCCTGGATTCTATCCAGGAATTGCCATCATTAGATTACCCAAACAAGCTGCAGTTTCTAGAAATCACACTGACAAGGAAAAGGACTCCTGTGATTAAGATAAAAACCTCAGAATCATCACAGATCTGTGCTTGGTACTACTAAGCTTCCTATTTAGTCTATTAGTCAGTCTCTTCAAAAGAGCTTCCCCAAAACAACCTCAAAGTGCCCAGGTCTCTTCCCACCACGACCAAGGTTCCAAGGCACACAATTTTAAATTAAAATTGGGGTTTTAATGATGAATATTAATGCTGTGACATTAAATAATCTAATTGTGTAATGTTATTTGCCAATGATCTTCAGAGGGACAGAAGGAATAGGTAGATGAGCAAGGATTAGACAGAGAAACTGACTCAACCAGAAGATTTTCTGCAAGTCAGGGGCTGCCATGATGGGAATGCCCTGCAAGAATGCCTGCGCAGGAATGTCATGCAAGAAATGCCACTCTAGGAATGCCACACAGCCAGGTTCACAGACTCAGGACTGAGGAAGCTGAGGATACAACCCACTAGCTCAAAAGAATGCCCAAGAGCATGGGACTCCCCATGCTAACTTTAATAGCTAGCAATAACTTAAAAGTTTTAGCTATATCCCCAAATTTTCCCTATGCACTGAGCTCTCAAAAATCCACTGAAATATTTCATGGGAATTTCTAGATGTTAAACATGACCCTCTAATACTTTAAAAACCTTTAAAAAGCACAATGCAATTATTAACAGTAATACATTCACATTATTAAGTATGTAATCTTTTTTTAAGACCTTGAAGCTATGGAAAGCATGCATATTGATGTGTTAGTCAGAGCTCAGATATTAATCTTTCCTGGTATTTATTAAATACTTTTTAAACTTCAGTAGTTCCCTCCCTGTATTGGTTCGAGTCATGTCTTGTACTGCCTATTGGATGGAATCAATTTTTAGGTGATTGGCTTAACATATTTATTGTGTTTTTCTGTTAACATCTAATCTAATGTTCTATTAAAACCTAATATATTGTGTGTTAACACCACTGATTCTTGTTTGATCTGCTGTTTCTCTAGAAATAGAAAATGATGGTCTCTCTCAGAAGTTAATGGAGAGGTAGATGAAGTAGATGAAGCCTTTTATTTAATTTAATTATATGTTTTAAAATAAACTCAACCTATAATGGAGACTAAATCATTGATTCTTTGTCATGATATCAGTTATTTCCTGAAATACCTGATTCCTAAGCTTCCAGAATATATCATTGAGAATGGTATAAGGACAGTGGTGAAGCCACTGGTTCCCACTTGTTGATTGGCTTTCATGTGATGAAACTGTTGTGATTTTGCTACTCATGCCAAAGGTCTGCTATTTCCTAAAACCTACAGTGAACCTTTGCTTTGTTCTCAAATAGCGTGACTGTGTCTACATGACCTAAAAGATATCTTAGGATGTGTGCACTATCTGTATGAAGTTAGACAGAGGCATCCAAAGAAATTGGTGAGCTTGTTCTTTCATTTGGAAATGGGTTATGAGCATACAGAGAGCAAAGGGATAGCCTGTCACCAGGAATTCTGCATTTACACACAGCTATGTTCAGAAACTGCTATAACAGAGAAGGCTGAATGAGACAAATTACATAAAATTCAGTAGAGTCACAGAATGTTCCTGCTGTTGCTGTGGTAGGTTGGTGCACCCATACGATGACTCACTAAGGCTTAAAGGTGTTAAGTCATCTTTGCGTCAAATGGAGGAGTAAGAAGGGACAGCCATGCTGTCAACCAGAGAAACCTGATCTGCATGTACACAGATGAGAACTCACCCTTTGGAGACTGTGCTTAACAAGTCTTAGGAACTGAGCAGGGGCTGGAAAGGAGAACTGTGTGCACACACTCATGAATTAACTAACTTGTTTCAGAAAGAGCCGCCAATTTTATTTCAATGACAGACCTCTCCCAAGGCTAATTGCTATGAATGATAGACTGCTAGAAATATTTTAAAACAGACCCTCACTCCACTCACATATTAAAATAAAGCTAAGAAATATGTTCAAAATTAATACTGAAATCTCATTTTATCATACTGAATATGTTTACTCCGGTTCAGTGAAGAAATAAAGGATGAATGTCATCCCAACTTTGGCTAGAAAAACTCTGAACAAGAAATGGATACTCTTACCTAGTTAAGGTGCTAGAATTTTTTAGAGGAAATTCTTTTATGCACTACTTTGATAGCTCTAGTGCAGATAATGTCTAGATCGGATGCATCAGGATGATGCCACCTGGGTAGAAGTCAGAGAACTTCTAGGGGCTGGAGTTTACCCTATCATCAAAAATTCTTTAGCATTGTCTCATTGAACCTTTTTTATAATGGACTGAACAAGTTAACCTCTCCTGTTTTTGACCAACTCTTACTTCCTGGCCCTCATTGTCCACCTGATATTAAAGAGGTACATATTGATGTTCCATGTCCCTATACAGTGATTCTCAGAGAAATTCCATCACTTATAATATCTTAAAACCTAGATTGTAATATCTGCATTTAAATGAAACACTAATCAAACTGAGTGTGAAGAGTTGGCTCATCAGTTAAGAAATTTTACCATTTCATTATAAGGAACTGAGTTCAGATCCTAGATCCACATAACAACCAAGCTATCTCCCAAGCACCTGTAAATTCAGATTCAACTAATCTGGCATCCTTTTCTGACTTCTGAGCAAACACAGCCATCCATACCTCTGTGCACGAGTGTGTACACACACATGCATACTCACACATGCACACAAATAAATATATGAAAACATATTTATAGTTCTTATGATTTTATTTCAGCTTTTAGAACATATTTTTTTCACACAATAGTTTTGATCACATTCTTTCTCCTTCCCAAATCCTTACAACTCCTCTCCAAGCCCAGAACCAACAGACTTCCTGTTTGTTTCCTTTCAAAAAGATGCAAGATAAATGACATCAGACAAAAATAAAAAAAATAAATTCAAAACATTAGCTAGAACAAAGAAATAAAATCAGTAGAACAAAATAAATAATAAAGCAATAAGAGCACTCATAAAAGATTACCCAAAAAGAAAAAGAAAAGCAACTAGAGTCCATTATGTGTTGATCAAGTCGTTCTGAGCATGGAGCATGATCTGGGGTGTGATTGATCTATCCATTGGGGGAAAAACCTATTTTCTCCTTCCCAACAATTTACAATAGTAGTGTCTGGTGTAAGAAGGTCTTTCTGTATTTGTGTTGCTTTCATTGGTTAATAAAGAAACTTCCTTGGCCTTTTCATAGGGCAGGACTGAGATAGGCAAGGAAAAGAGAACAGTATGCTGGGGAGGAGACAGAGTCAGAGAGAGCTGCCTGCCATGAAGCTGCCAGAGTCAGACGTTCAAAATCTTTTCTGGTAAGCCATGATCTGGTGGTAAATACAGATTATTAGAAATGAGTTGAAACAAGATGTGAGAGTTAGCCAATAAGAAGCTAGAACTAATTGGCCAGACAGTATTTCAATGAATACAATTTCTGTGTAATTATTTTGGGGGTTAAGCTATCCAGACACTGGGAACATGGCCAACTCCTCTTACAACAGTTTGGCGCAACAACATGATGGGCTAAATCCACTTAAAAACCTGAGACGGCTTAAAAAGGAGAGAGAGAGAGAGAGAGAGAGAGAGAGAGAGAGAGAGAGAGAGAGTTTAACACAGCTTTGTACTGTTTACTGGGGTGTGCTGCAGAGAGATTTCTGACTCAGCAATAGCAGCAAAAAAAAAAAGCTCTGTGCCATGTTAAAATGAGGCTTCCTGGGCCCTGCTATTGGTGCAAATTCTGGCTATAGAATATTTGTGCGCCCAGATGTTTGTCTGCTAGCTCAGGATCAGGAAGAAAGTACTCTGAGACCATGCCTGTGACTCAGCTCTTCCTGCCTGGGCAGAGGCAGGATCAGGCTTAGGTAGGCAGGAGGGCATGGTGGATTTCTGCAGCCATACGCAGAGATGTTTCCAGGCAGCACAGTGCTCTGCATGGCATATTTGATTCTAAGCCTGCTTATGTGTTGCACACTCATTCTCTGGGTTGAAATGCTGAGTACAGCTCCTGCCTGGTGGCCCAGAGGTAGCAGAAATGATATATCTACCATTTTAAAATTGGAAAGAGGCAGAGCCAACATACAGAGCAGCTGCAACCCAGCTGCTTAGCATTTTTTCTTTTATTCTTTTTTTTGTTAAAAAAATTTACATTTACTCCCCTTGTTTCAGGCCCTACCACACCCCCACTACCCCACCGCCCTCCCCCTGTTTCATTAAGATGGGACAGGGTACCCTGCCCTGTGGAAAGCCCAAGGCCCTCCCTGTATATCTCAGTCTAACAGGTGTGCATCCATATAGAATAGGTACCCAAAAAGCCAATACATGCAGAAGAGATAGGTCCCAGTGCCATTATCATTGGCTTCTCAGTCAGTCCCCATTGGCAGTCACATTCAGAGTCCGGTTTGGTCATATGCTCATTCAGTCTTGGTCCAGCTGGATTTGATGAGCTCACAATTAGCAAGCACACTTTCTCTGTTGGTGTGCCAGTCCCTCACGGTCCTGACTTCCTTGCTCATCTTCTCCCTCCTTCTGCTCTTCTACTGGACCTTGGTAGCTCATTCCCTTGTTCTGATGTGAATGTGGGTCTCTGGCTCTATCTCCATCCATCATGCGAAATGTCTACGGTGACGACTGAGATATTCAACAAAGTAACTATGGGACAAGGTCAGTTCAGGCACCCTCTCCTCTGCTGCCCAAGTATCTAGCTGGGGACATCTCTGTGGAAACCTGGGATCCCTTCTAGAGAAAAGTCTTTTGCCAATTATAAAATGACTCACTTAATGTAGATATCTTATTCCCTTCTCCAATATCTGCACTTCCTCCATCTCCACCCTCCCACAACCCCAGGATCTCCCCAGTTCTTCCTTCCCTCTTCTACCCCCTCCCTTTTGCCCACCCCACCACAAACCCCTACCTCCACCTCCATCCCCACATCCATGCTTCCAACTTTTGCCTGGTGATCTTGTTTGCTTCCGACTTCCAGAAAGATCTATACATGTTTTTCTTTGGGTTCACCATTTGGTTTCTCTAGGCTTGTGAGCTATAGGCTTAATGTCCTTTGTTAATGGATAGGGTCCACTAATGAGTGAGTACATACCATACTCATCTTTTTGGGTCTGGGTTATCTCACTAAGGATAGCGTTTTATATTTCCATCCATTTGCCTGAAAATTCAAGATGTCATTGTTTTTTACCACTGAGTAGTATTCTAATTTGTATATATTCCACACTTTCTTGATCCACTCTACCATTGAGGGGCACCTAGGTTGTTTCCAGGTTCTGGCTATTACAAATAATGCTGCTATGAACATAGGAGCACAAATGCTTTTGTAGTATGGTTGGGCAACTCTTGCGAATATACCCAAGAGTGGTATTGCTGGATTCTGAGGTAGGTTGATTCCCAGTTTCCTGAGAAACAGCCACACTGATTTCCAAAGTGGTTGCACAAGTTTGCATTCCCACCTGCAATGGAGAGTGTTCCCCTTACTCCACATCCTCTCCAGCATAGGTCATCATTGGTGTTTTTGATTTTAGCCATTCCGACAGGTGTAAAATGGTATCTCAAAATCATTTTGATTTGCATTTCGCTGATCGCTAAGAGTGTTGAACATGACCTTAAGTATCTTTTGGCCATTCGAACTTCTTCTGTTGGAATTCTATGTTTAGATCATTACCCCATTTTTTAATTGGGTAATTTAGAAATTTTATGTCCAGTTTCTTGAGTTCTTGTACATCCTGTAGATCAGGCCTTTGTCTGATGTGGGGTTAGTGAAGATCTTCTCCCATTCAGTAGGATACGTTTTTGTCTTAATGACTGTGTCCTTTGTTTTACAGAAGCTTCTCAGTTTCAGGAGGCCCCATGTATTCATTGTTGCTCTTATTGTCCGTGCCATTGGGATTTTACATAGGAAGTGGTCTCCTGTGCCCATGTATTGCAGGCTACTTCCCACTTTCTCTTCTATCAGGTTCAGTGTGGTCAGATTTATATTGAGGTCTTTAATCCATTTAGACTTAAGTTTTGTGCATGGTTATAGATAAGGATCGATTTTCATTCTCCTACAGATTGACATCCAATTATGCCAGCACCATTTGTTAAAGATGCTTTCATTCTTCCAATGTACACTTTTAGCTTCTTCGTCAAATATTAGGTGTTTATAGGTTTGTGGACTAATATCCAGATCTTCAATTCGATTCCATTGGTCAGTGTCTTTGTTTTTATGCCAATACCAAGCTGTTTTCAGTACTGTAGCCTTGTAATAGAGTTTGAAGTCAGGGATGGTAATGCCTCCGGAAGTTCCTTTGTTGTATAGGATTGTTTTGGCTATCCTGGGTTTTCTGTTCTTCCATACAAAAGTTAGTTATTATTCTCTTGATGTCTATGTAGAATTTTGTTGGGATTTTAATGGGGATTGCATTGAATCTATATATTGCTTTTGGTAGAATTGCCATTTTTACTATATTGATCGTACCCATCAGGGAGCATGGGAGATCCTTCCATTTTCTGGTATTCTCTTCAATTTCTTTCTTCAAAGACTTAAAGTTCTTGTTTAATAGCTTTTTACTTCCTTGGATAGTGTTACCCCAAGATACTTTATGCCATTTGTGGCTATAGTGAAAAGTGATGTTTCTCTGATTTCCCTCTCTTTTTCTTTATCCTTTGTGTATAGGAGGGCTACAGATTTTTTTTTTGAGGTGATTTTGTATCCTGCCGCTTCACTGAAGGTATTTATCAGCTGTAGAAATTCCTTGGTAGAGTTTTTGGGACCACTTATGTACACTATCATATCGTCTGTAAATAACGAAAGTTTGACTTCTTCCTTTCATTTCGAATCCGCTTGATCTCCTTATGTTGTCTTATAGCTATTGCTAGAACTTCAAGCACAATATTAAAGTGATATGGAGAGAGTGGACAGCCTTTTCTTATTCCTGATTTTAGTAGAATCACTTTGAGTTTCTCTCCATTTAATTTGATGTTAGCTGTCGGCTTGCTCTATATTGCTTTTTATTATATTTAGATATGCTCCTTGTATCCCCAATCACTGCAAGACCTTTATCATAAAGGGGTGTTGAATTTTGTCAAATTCATTATGAGCATCTAGTGAAATGATCATAATTTTTTTCCTTCAGTTTATGTATTTGATGGATTACATTGATAGATTTTCGTATGTTGAACCAGCCCTGCATTTCCGGGATGAAGCCTACTTGATCAAAATGGATGATTTTTTTGATGTGTTCTTGGATTCGGTTTGCCAGTATTTTATTGAGAA